>JAHIAM010002603.1:0-90384 GCA_021605205.1 Aegilops longissima
TTGCTTGACGGATTTGTGACTGTCCACCACACCACCACCACCACTTCCTAGTAGTCTGTCGAATCATATTCTTGTGTGTTTCTATTGCTGCTAACCATGGCAGGATCACAAGCCGGCGAGACTGGCGGGAGAACATGACAAACAAAGCGCTACATGATAAGTTTCAACAAATGATGAGTGGGCAGGTGGGCGATGTGCTAAATAGATTTGAAGAGGCCATGGAGAAGATAGATGGCATTGAGAAGGCGTTGAAACAAAGCTCGATAACAGGTTTAATGAATTGCTCTGCGTCTACCACCACCACCACCGGCTGCACCTAACGCACCTCTACTACAACAACAAGGACTACCTCCACATCACGAAACAGCCCTCCATGAGCTTCCGTGTCCCTCTTCACCTGGCCAAGCTGCTGGTGCTGCTTTGATACTACGTGGCTCCTGCTGCTGCGGCGGGGAGGGTGATTATGTGAGCTTACGAGGATGAGGTTGATCAACATCGAACTACGTGCAACCACCAGCACCACAACCTCCAGGTCGTCCACATGCAAACAATGGCAATGTTAGGGCTCCCCTTCAGTGCGAGATCATGACCATCTCCCTAAACTGAAATTGAATATTCCACCATTTGAGGGTAGATATGTTCTGATATATATCTTACTTGGGAGTTAGAAACTGAACAACGATTTACATGTTTACAATATCACGAGGAGAGGCGTGTTCCTGCTGCTGTTTGTTTGTGCTTTCACTAGCTTTGCATGTGTTTGGTGGTCTGAACATTGTAGATTATATCCTGTTCCAGCTACTTGGGCTGCTTTGAAAACTGCTATGCATACTCGTTGGGTTCCACCATATTATCAGCGTGAATTACTTCAAAAATTGCAGCGCTTGAGACAAGGAAAAAATTCGGTGAAGAATATTATCGGGAATTACAAACTGGCTTGATTAGATGTGGTATTGTTGAGGAGAATGAAGCTATGCTTGCACGTTTTCGGGTGGATTAAATAGAGATTCAGACCATTCTAGACTACAAGGATTATAATAATATCACTCGATTATTCCATCTTGCTTGTAAAGCTGAGCGTGAAGTCAGGATCGGCAGGCCTTGGCGCGGACTAACTTTTCTGCAGGTCGACCTTCATCATGGACACCACGTGCATCATCTACTTCCACACGTTCTACTACACGGCACCTCCGTCGGCTGCCACCTCCAACCGTGATACAAGAAAGCAGGCACAACCACCACTATCGCCAAGAGTACACTGCTTGGGCCTACAGAGCTCTTCTTCTTCCATGGCGTCAGCAGGGCACACAAGTGATATTATTTGTCGTCGTTGTAAGGGAAGAGGACATTTTTGAGAGAATGCCAAACTCAGCGTGTGATGATTGCTCACGAGGATGGTGGGTATGACTCTGCTAGTTTCAATGATGAAGAGACTTTGGCTCTTATTACACATGAAGAACACGGTGGAGATGATTCTGATTTTGAGGCGCAATACATGGCTGTGAAGATCTTGACAGGTATGAATGTTTAGTTGCTCAACGTGTTTTGAGTGTGCAGGTTACACAAGCTGAGCAAAATCAGAGGCATAACTTGTTCCATACAAAGGGAGTTGTGAAGGAGCGTTCTATTAGCGTCATCATAGATGGAGGAGCTGCAACAACTTGGCTAGCATGGATATGGTGGAAGCTTTCTCTCACCACAAGACCACATCCACATCCTTACTACATCCAATGGTTCAACAACAGCGGCAAGGTTAAGGTAACACGTCTGTTAGTGTGCATTTTAGTATCTCTACATATGCTGATTATGTTGATTGTGATGTGGTACCTATGCAAGCATGTTCCTTATTACTTGGTAGACCATGGCAATTTGATAAAATTCTGTACACCATGGTAGAAACAATCAGTATACTCTTATTCACAAGGATAAAAATATTACTTTGCTTCCTATGATTCCTGAGTCCATTTTGAAAGATGATATTAATAGAGCTAATAAAGCAAAACAGGAGAAAAATAAGAGTGAAAATCAGATTGTGGCAAAAGAATTTGAGCAACAAATGAAGCCTAATAATAAACCATCTAATGTTGCTTCTGAAATTAAACTGAAAAGTGCATGTTTATTTGCCACCAAATCTGATATTGATGAGCTAGATTCTAGCAAATCTGTTTGCTATGCTTTCGTGTGCAAAGAGGCATTATTTTCATTCGAGGGCGTGCCTTCCTCTTTGCCCCTGCTGTCACTAACATTTTGCAGGAGTTCACGGCGTCTTCCCACAAGGCGTGCCACCAGGATTACCACCTATTCGAGGATTGAGCATCAAATTGACTTAATTCGGTGCATCGCTACCAACCGCGCACCATACCGTACCAATCCGGAGGAGGCGAAGGAGATTATCGTCAAATACAGGAGCTGCTCGACAAAGGTTATATCTGCGAATCTCTTAGTCCTTGTGCTGTTCCTATTATACTAGTGCCTAAAAAGGATGGTGCGTCGGCGTATGTGTGTTGATTGTAGAGGCATTAATAATATTACTATTAGTTATCGTCATCCTATTCCTAGGCTAGATGATATGCTTGATGAATTGAGTGGCTCTACAATATTCTCCAAAGTCGATTTGCGTAGTGGATACCATCAAATTCGTATGAAATTGGGAGATGAATGGAAAACAGCATTTAAAACTAAGTTTGGATTATATGAGTGGTTAGTCATGCCTTTTGGGTTAACTAATGCACCTAGTACTTTCATGAGATTAATGAGCGAAGTTTTACGTGCTTTCATTGGACGATTTGTGGTAGTTTACTTTGATGATATACTGATTTATAGCAAATCTTTGGAAGAACATTTGGAACATTTACGTGCTGTTTTTAATGCTCTCGTGATGCACGTTTGTTTGGTAACCTTGGGAAGTGCACCTTTTGCACCGACCGAGTATCTTTTCTTGGCTATGTTGTTACTCCATAGGGAATTGAAGTTGATAAAGCCAAGATTGAAGCTATTGAGAGTTGGCGCAGCCCAAAGCGGTCACACAAGTTAGGAGTTTTCTTGGACTCGCTGGTTTCTATAGGCGTTTTGTGAGAGACTTTAGCACCATTGCTGCACCTCTCAATGAGCTTACAAAGAAGGATGTGCCTTTTATTTGGGGTACCGCACGGAAGAAGCCTTCACGGTATTGAAAGATAAGTTGACACATGCTCCTTTACTCCAACTTCCGACTTTAATAAGACTTTTGAGCTTGAATGTGATGCTAGTGGAATTGGATTAGGAGGTGTGTTATTACAAGATGGCAAACCTGTTGCATACTTTTCGAAAAATTGAGTGGGCCTAGTCTGAACTATTCTACTTATGACAAAGAATTATATGCTCTTGTTAGGACTTTAGAGACATGGCAACATTATTTATGGCCCCAGAATTTGTTATACATTCGATCATGAATCTTTGAAACATATTAAAAGTCAAGCTAAACTGAATCGTAGACATGCTAAATGGGTTGAATTCATTGAGACTTTCCTTATGTCATTAAACACAAGAAGGGTAAAGAAAATGTTATTCTGATGCTTAGTCTAAATCGCTATACTATGCTTTCACAACTTGACTTCAAAATATTTGGTTGGAGACCATCAAAGATCAATATGTGCATGATGCTGATTTTAAAGATGTAATGCATAATTGTAAAGAAGGAAGAACATGGAACAAGTTCGTTATTAATGATGGTTTTGTGTTCCGTGCTAACAAGCTATGCATTCCTGCTAGCTCTGTTAAGTCTTTTGTTGTTGCGGGAGGCGCATGAAGGAGGCTTAATGGGACACTTTGGTGTCAAGAAGGCGGAGGATATACTTGCTACACATTTCTTTTGGCCAAAGATGAGGACGGGATGTTGAGCGTTTTGTTGCTCGCTGCACTACATGTCAAAAAGCTAAGTCACGACTCAATCCTCATGGTTTATATATGCCTTTGCCTGTGCCTAGTGTTCCTTGGGAGGATATATCTATGGACTTTGTTTTAGGTTTACCTCGAACAAAGAAGGGAGGATAGCATATTTGTTGTCGTGGATAGATTCTCGAAAATGGCACACTTTATACCATGTCATAAAAGCGATGATGCTGTTAATGTTGCTGATTTGTTCTTTCGTGAAATTATTCGCTTGCATGGTGTACCAAATACTATTGTTTCAGATCGTGATACTAAATTTCTTAGCCACTTTTGGAGATGTTTATGGGCTAAGTTGGGGACTAAACTGCTTTTTAGTACTACTTGTCACCCCCCAAACTGATGGACAAACTGAAGTAGTCAATAGAACATTGTCTACTATGCTTAGGGCTGTTTTGAAGAATAATAAGAAAATGTGGGAAGAATGCTTGCCTCATTTTAATTTGCTTATAATCGTTCATTGCATTCTACTACTAAGATGTGCCCTTTTGAAATTGTGTATGGCTTCCTACCTCGTGCACCTATTGATTTGTTGCCTCTTCCATCTTCAGAGAAGGTTAATTTTGATGCTAAAGAGCGTGCTGAATTGATTTTAAAAATGCATGAGTTAACTAAGGAAAACATTGAGCGTATGAATGCTAAATATAAACTTCTGGAGATAAGGGTAGAAAACATGTTGTCTTTGCACGGAGATCTTGTTTGGTTACATTTGCGTGAGGATAGGTTTCCTAATTTGCATAAATCAAAGCTAATGCCACGTCTGATGGTCCATTTAAGGTGTTAGAGAAAATAAATGATAATGCATATAAACTTGAGCTGCCTGCAGATTTTGGGGTTAGTCCCACTTTTAACATTGCAGATTTGAAGCCTTATTTGGGTGAGGAAGATGAGCTTCCGTTGAGGGCGACTTCATTTCAAGAAGGGAGGATGATGAGGACATCAATACCATTGTTACACCCACAGCTCCTGCTGCTATACATCTTGGACCAATTACTAGAGCTCATGCGCCAATTGAATTATCGGTACTTTCGTTTCTTAGTAACGATTCCAATGTTCATGAGAATATGATGCTGCCTAAATTGGATTCATTTGTTTTGCTTACAAATGAAGGGCCTACCATGGACAAGAAAGATGAACCTTGGAGCAAGTTCAAGCATGGAGATGTTGGCATGCATAAGGGGAACAAACGGAGTTACAAGTGATGATTCAGGACTTTGAAGCCACCCTAATGAGTGCATGAGGCCTTGGACGAAATATACAAGATGCCACTTCATAATATTCGTTTATAGGCTATTCTAGGTGCTCGTCACCTTATTATTGGGCCAGGCCCATGTAATTTCGAAATACTTAAGTATAGGCTGTTTTAGAGTCCGTATGTGTGGGGAAACAAGAGTTAGGGTTGATTTGGACCCCTCCACCAAGGGCCACGAAATTCCCCCCTCTTCCTCCATATATACAGCCCTTAGGGCACCGTTTAGACCTTGGGTTTTGTTTAGATTAAAAGTTCGCCATAGCTGCAACTTCGCGTACTTCGTTTGTGTTCAACGACCAGACAAAGGCGTCACAGAACCCCACCTTGATCAATAAAGCTTTCATCTTATATTCGCAATATCCAGATTGCAATCTTAGTTTCTTGCTTGTTCTTCATTTGCTCGCAGGAAACAGACCCTCGTGGTCAGGTTGATAGTGCTCCGGTGTGGTCAATAACCTCTCGGAGTTGGTTTAGCGATTGCTAAGGCGCGACGTCCTCGCACGTTCATAGTCGGATCGTCAAAGTCGACTTCCTCCAAAGTGAAAACCACATCTCATCGAAAGACGGGACACCTTTGCCTCTATCAAGTGGTATCAGATTTTCAGGTTGCTCGGTGAGTTTTTACAGTTTTTCGTAGATTAGATCGAGTCTGTTCTTCATACCTAAAGTCCACGAAAAGGTTTCTGCACAAAAGGTTTCTAACCGTTTGGGATTGTTTAACTATTTTTAAAAATTGAAAAGCTCAAATAATTGGTTGTTGGTCCACTGAATAAATTTTCAGGGAACTGTGTGAATCCAAACGAGGTTGGTTCCAACATGACAATGATCAGGTGAATTTAATGAATATTGTGAACATTTCAGATTTGACATCTGAAAACTTTTATTTTCGATTTTGTTTTAGATTTGAAATTGAACCGGTTTCGAACCAACGTGAGTTTAAGAACAGTAATCGTGGTGACATGACACCATTAACAGGGGATTACTGTAGCATGACACTGGGGGTGTTACAAACTCCTCCACTATAAGAAATATCGTCCCAAGATTTAAGTGGGGTAATAAAGAGTAACTTCAGGAGAACTGGCCGTTTTAGGGTTAATTATCTAGTGAACAATTCAGGGAATGAGGCAGAAGTATCTCTCGAGTTGAAACTTAATAAACATCGAGAGCAAAGTATGAAGGTACAAAAGGACATTTCAAGCGAATGGACAAACGCTTGATACCTGAACAGAGTGTGAGAAAGGGGTTCAGAGCATCGGGAATAGATCATCTCTCGGACGGTGGCTCGTGACAACACACAAAGCCAAGAGCAAATGATACTTCGGAATAAAGGATATATAGGAGAGTCAGGTTTCGATCCTGTGGAATTGTGGGTTATGATCCCACCATGTGGCTTAAAAGTAGAAAGGGGGCCGATAGCAAGGCATGTCAGATGATAGACTGTCAGTTATGTTGTCAAAAACGTTGGTACCAAGGGTGAGGGACGGAGAGAACTATTTTCCTGCTCGTTGAACAAGGCGGACCAATAGGCAAAGTTCTCGTCCATCGGTGGTTACCGGAAGGTCAACAGCAATAATAACAAGGTCTTACTGAAAAATTGTACACCGATGTGTTTTCATAAGCAGGGAACTATTACTGCTTAGATCTCATAAACCACAAGAAAGGTTAAACAAAACAATGGAAAAGAAAAGGTGATCATTAGATTAATCAGAACATTGGAAAGGAAAATTGTGTTTACACACAAGAATTGGGAGTATATCCTTCCCAAGGGGAAGCGGAGCAGGATATACATGATATGACCACAAGTTCAAAAGCAATTAGATAAAGGGGGCGAGGGAACAATCATGATATTACCCATACAACGGTGTTTGGATAATAGACCAAGAAACATTTAGCATTGCGCCTCCAATGTCCTTAATGATGTTCGGAGTAACACAGTTGTACTTTTGGATAGCATTGACATGGTCATCAGGTAAAGGCCGGACCTTGGGAACACAAAGGATCCATCGGGAATTACTTGAACACCTCATGCAATTTTATCAGGAAAGATGAGGAGGTGGCCGATGGTTTCAGCAAAAATCCATCGACATGTAAAAAAGGATGTATTTCCAAAATTTGTATGAACAAATTCGTGTTGGGGGAGGCAAGAATGTTGTCGATGATAACACAAATCATCAAGGGGCAAGGATGGTATTTCTCATCATGAATTCAATCGATATCCTGGAAGAGCTCAGAATGTTGATGATGATCACGACACATTTGTCGAGAGATTTCATGAAGATGTAATCAATCGGCGACGACATCAAGTCAAAGAAATGATTAAGCGAAAGGTTATTGGAACCACCGGTACAACACAAACTCGAAATCAAGCTTGTTGTTCAAGGCGAAAAATATGACGAGGAAGACCGATGTAGGCTTAGCTCATCGTCGAAAATTGTGCTCCGGAAAGAAGGACCAGGTAGCACAGTTAAAATTTAGCACGATAATTATATAGCCGATCAGGCTAGGAATGACTTGAAGGATTTTAAACTCGTAAGTAATGAAAATTACTTAGAGTTATAGAATCAGAGTGCGGAATCCATTCAACCGATTCACTTATCGGTGTCCTCGAGTGATTAATAACTCAGTTCCCGTGGGGAATCTAAAATCGGTGAGAAGCAATACTAGATGAAGACTCATAGGAAGCAACACAGTTCTTTGATATTCTCGAGGTACCGAAGGGTAATACTCGAAGGAAGATCAAAATAGAGGTTGCGGAGATGCATTGATCTGCAGAAGACAAGTGCTTTAACTTGTCTGAGAAATGGAATTAAAAGGGGGAACAATCATGGTCAGAACCACGGTTGCAAAGGACCAAACATAGATACCGTAAGAACTAATAATAAGGGGATTATTATATCACAAGAAGCTTCCATGATAAGATCCACATTAGGTCCATGGGCATGAACACAAAGTTCAAGGCCGACTCCCGCTTCTCCAATGCATAACCTTTCATTCACTTCTCGCATTCAATGAAGTTGTAGTGTTGAAATGTTATCTGGCAAAACACCAGAAGAGTAAGACTCGTTAAAACTCTCGGGTTCAAACGGATTATGGGAGGCATAGGTTCAACCCATAGGGGCATCTTAGGAACCTATTCCACAAACTTCAGAAGTAAAGAACACAAGCTCGAAAGGAGAGCATGGTTGACAAAAGGAGAGGATACAATTACCAAAGGCATTATGTATTTGGGAAAGAACTTCACGAGGTTCTTTAAATATGAAGGACACTGTCGGATGATAATCCAATAATGGATCCGGCGATCCACAACGGAGTTGATGTGAGTATCGATATTCAATCAGAAGAAGAAATAATGCAGAGGCATCAGATTTTGGAAATATCTGATAATTCCAAAGCTTAAATGCAAAGGAATGATTTCCATTTCGGGGGATCAGAAGCAGACGCTCTGATCAAGGATGGATAAGTAAAATAGACCTAGGGGCACAATCGATGACAAATAGATTGGTCGAGAACCAGCTCATGTTTAAAATGACGTCCGAGCCGGAAAGATAATTTAGAAGGATCAACTGATGATTGCGTGCTTTCACACACATGCTGAATCAATAGGATCAAAATGATGGTGTCAAAGGATACTAATGAATATTGCTACACATATGGAAAGCATCCATAATGCAAGCAGACAAGTATTTGCGGAGCAATAATTTGAAGAGGATTCTCGGAAAATCGGATAGTATTTACAAGTATTTTGAAAAGCATATAAACAACTAGGGATGAACAAACCCCGGTTAAGTGAATTATCTGCAGTGCAAAAAGAAGTCGCAAAGTAGAAGGCACAAAGGATTCTCGAAATAATGGCGAATACATCTTGTAATAACAGGAGCAACTGGGTATGAAGGTACAAGCGGCAAGGATGTTATTCACGGGGATTATCGGTGGTCAGGAACTGCAAGGCAGTTGGCACAAGGTCTCGAGAAACATCGAGGAGTATCCGCAGAATCTTCTGGCGAAGCAAGTGATCATCGATAATGTCAGGGGTCTCCGGGAGGAAGTGGGTACGAGAACCTAATGTCAGAGTTAGTAAAATGTTTAACCCGAATAGACGAGAGATCAGAGTCCCAGAGTATAGACAAAGAATAAAAGATCCTAATACCACCCAAGGGCAACGTGAGCCCGTAAGACACACAGCCATGTTAGTAAAAGTTTTTGGAGTGACTAGACTCGACTTCGGCCAAGGAGTTGGAAAGGGGGCTACCTACAGGCAGTCGGCTCTGATACCAACTTGTGACGCCCCGACTCGACCGTACACTAATCATGCATGCAAATCTGTACGATCAAGATCAAGGACTCATGGGAAGATATCACAACACAACTCTAGACACAAATTAAAATAATACAAGCTTTATATTACAAGCCAGGGGCCTCAAGGGCTCGAATACAAGCTCGATACACAAGAGTCAGCGGAAGCAACAATATCTGAGTACAGACATGAGTTAAACAAGTTTGCCTTAAGAAGGCTAGCACAAAAGCATCTACGATCAAAAAGGCAAGGCCTCCTGCCTGGGAGCCTCCTAACTACTCCTGGTCGTCGACGGTCTACACGTAGTAGTAGGCATCGACGATGGCATCTGGCTCCTGGACTCCGACATCTGGTTGCATCAACCGGAAAGAAGAAGAAAGGGTAAAAGGGGGAGCAAAGCAACTGTGAGTACTCATCCAAAGTAATCGCGAGCAAGGATCTACACTACATATGCAACATTATCAAAGGAAGGTTGTATATGTGACTGGGCTGCAGAAATGCCATAATAGAAGAGAGAACCTAGTCCTATCGAAGACTAGCATCTTCTGGAAACCACCATCTAGCAGCAACAGGAGGGAGTAGAGTAGCATAAAGTAAAGTAGTAGTAGTGTTATCAACCTCGGCCAGAGATCCTTTCTCGACTCCCTGCGAGAAAGCAATCCCAGAGCCATACTATCCAGTTCTCATCTCAATCCAATTCTCATCACAAGTATCCAGTTCTAGTTGTATCGATCGGGATACAACTGCAAGTGTCCGTTACCATAGGAAAGACTATCGATAGATGTTTTCTTCCCTGCAGGGGTGCACCAACTTACCCACCACGCTCGATTAACTCCGGTCGGACACACTTTCCTGGGTCATGCCCGGCCTCGGCCAAACAATACGCCGCCCGACCTAGGGTTAATAGAGAGGCCAGCACACCGGACTAAACCTATGCCCCCAGGGGTCATGGGCCATCGCCCCGGGAACTCATGCACATTGCGAACGCGGCCGGTGAGCAGACCTAGCTACCTCCTAAAAAAGGCAGGTGCTTACCAGTCCAACCCGGCGCGCGCCGCTCAGTCGCTGAAGTCTATTAAGCTTCGGCTGATGCATACGACGCAGAATGGCCATACTATGCCCACGTGATGGTTAGTGCTATCAGGCCAGAGGCCCCTCGAATCAAATATCCAAATCGTAGTGGATTAGGAACGTGCGGTAACAAGCAGAGTCTCACGAATGATGTGAACCCGTCGCCCCGTTTCGAGGACTTGTGGCAACGGCTAAGAATTCCCGACCACGCCTCGTAATTATATCGCGGGCACCCTCCAGGTCAACCCGACTCCACATCACTCGCAATTAAGCTCGCGCGGGTACCCCTCATGGCTGGCCTGTCTTTAGTAACATGGTTCCGTGTAAAGTCATAGTAACCATAGTAACTGTGTGTCCAAACATCAAGGGGAAAACCCGGGGAATCACCCCCGGTGAATTCCACTCGATGTAATCATCAAGGTGAACGTAAGAGGAACCACCCCCGAGGTTCACACTTGAGGGGTTGCACGACAGAGTCGTATAGGAAGTGGTTAAGGAGGAAATCACCCTCGATGACCACGACCGAATAGCTACACTACAGCATTAACATCAGAAGTGCTAAAGAGGTCTGGCCCTCGGCACTCGATAGTAACCCAGTAGTTACGAGCAACTAAGGGGAAAGTGATGTGCGGTGTCGGGGTGCGGTCTTCGATGATGAAGCAGGGCAACAAGGACAAGGTGGGGGTCACTGATGGATCACTAACCAATCTATACTAAGCAGTTTAGGATAAGCAGGTAGGTAAAAATGAGCAGGTTACAAAAGCAGGCTATGCATCAGAATAGGAGCAAACAATAACAGTAGCAAAATCTAATACAAGCATGAGAGAATGGAATGGGCGACATTGGAATGATCAAAGGGGGGGCTTGCCTGGTTGCTCTGGCAAGGAGGGGTCGTCGCCGACGTAGTCGATCACAGGGGCAACATCGGTCTCGGGGTCTACCGGAGAGAAGTGGGGGAAGAAATAGTAAATATGAAGCAAACATAGCACCACAAAGCATAACATGGTAAAACGTGGTGCTAGGGGTGAACTAGCACAGTGCTAGGTGATACAGACGAAGAGGGAAAACATCCGGGATTGTAATCCCGGTATTAGGAATTTTCGGACAGACGAACCGGAGGGGGAAAGTTGCAGGGTCGCTATGCTAGGGGTATGTGGCAGACGAACGGACTGCGTATTCGGATTCGTCCCGTCGTTATCAGCAACTTTCATATACAAAGTATTTTCATCCGAGTTACGGTTTATTTTCTATGAATTTTTTAAGTTTTAAAACATATTCTGAAATCTTTATATTTAGTTTAATTCGAATTGACCAAGTCAATTTGACTAGTCAAAAGGGCAGGTGTGACCCACATGTCATAGACTATTTACCTAAACAAATAAATAAATCTAACTTATTTAATGGGGTCTACATGTCATCTACTACTAGATTAACTTAGCACTAAACTAGTAGTACTTTTAACTAAGCCTAGACTAATTAAATAAGGGCCGACCGTGGCACAGCCGTGCACACACACGAACACACACTCACGGCCATGGCAACCAGCAACATCAGCGGCATGAGCAGTACATATAGCGGCAACAACAGTAGGCATTTAGCAACAACAAGCAGCAGAGTTACAAGGAGCAGGGAGCAGACGCAGCTGCGACCAAGTAGCGGCAGCAGCACGAGCATCAGTCAGTATGGGCGCGCGTGAGCGGCAACTGGCGGACGGGCAGGGGCGCACCGAGCGCGGCCAGGGGGCGCGGCTAGGCACACAAGGGTAGGCGCGGGGCGCGCGGGACTCGACACGGGCAGTCATACGCGTGCGGGTGAGCGCGGAGCTCAGCCCATGGCGGCCTCAACGGGAGCAAGCGGCCACGGCGGTGGAACGGCGACCTATGGCGACCAAATCGAGGGGCAAATAGGGGGAATGGGGAGAGGAGCTCACGGGGGAAGCGGAGGACGCGGCGGCGTGGCGGAGGAGCTCCGTTGAGGTAGATCGAGGCGTGAGGCAGTGGTGGCCGTGGGCGAGGAAGACGCGTCGATCCGGCGATGTAGTGCTTCCCGCTCGAACCGGTAACACTAGTCGAAGGAGGCGTCCATGTCGCAGCTCGGACATCTTTTCAGCGCCGGGAAGTCGGTGGCATGACAGCGATAGCGACCATGGCCACGACAGCTCGGTTGCGGGCTGTGGGGAAGGGGAGGAACCGAGGGGGAGAGGGGCAAGTGGGTTAGTGTCCGGGGGGTCGGGGATGCTCTTAACTCGCGAGGAGGGTCGCCGGATGACGGACGCGTGCGCTAGCTGCGCCATGGACGGCGCACGGGCGTCCAACGTGCTCCTGTGAGCAGTAGGAAGGAGATATAGAGGGGGGTTGTTGGGCTGGGCCAAGGTCTGTGCATTGCTAGGCCTAAGTGTATAGCGCCATTTTCTTATTTTACATTTCTATAACAAAAACTGCTACTGTTTCCTATTTATTTTAGATAGCAATTGATTTTTGTTTAATATGAAATGCATCACACGAATACAGGGAAACACCCTGGGGCTGAACAAAAGGTTTCTAACCGTTTGGGATTGTTTAACTATTTTTAGAAATTGAAAAGCTCAAATAATTGGTTGTTGGTCCACTGAATAAATTTTCAGGGAACTGTGTGAATCCAAACGAGGTTGGTCCCAACATGACAATGATCAGGTGAATTTAAAGAATATTGTGAACATTTTAGATTTAACATCTGAAAACTTCTATTTTCAATTTTGTATTAGATTTGAAATTGAACCGGTTTCGAAACAACGTGAGTTTAAGAACAGTAATCGTGGTGACATGACACCATTAATAGGGGATTACTGTAGCATGACACTGGGGGTGTTACACCTGCACCAAGAACCGGCCATGTTTGAACAGTTTGCCCAATTCCATCGTGAGTTGTGTGATTGGCACACTCATTTGGATCTTCAAAATGACTTGGTTGAGCACATGTTGAGTCACATTGGCAACCAATAGATGTATTGGTTCATTATGTTCATTCAAGAAAATTTTGATTGGGTTGTAAAACTATTTTATTAGAGACAATTTTGATTGGGTTGTAGAACTATTTTTATTTTCAGACAATTAATATTTGGACGTGCAAACTTGTTTTCATATGAATATATGGGCATTTTTTACCGTGGCGGACAGGATGAGGCCAAAGGATGCGGCCGCGCGCTGGGCGCACGGCCACCGCATCCCAGGACAGGCCCGGACACGACCCCATTGCCCTACCCAAACGGTCTGAATCCGGGCAAAGCGGACGTCTGTTTGGGGTCGCGCGGTGGAGTTGGCCTTATGGCTACATACGGGTAAAAGATTCCTCCATGAAAATCAAGTCTTCCTTGTCTTAGGACTTGGGAAACAATCCTATCTTGTTCCATCTCTTTTTCAAATGATTTGGTTCAAGTATCATTCTATATACACTATAAAAAATACACTTCCCTGATGGTACGTTTTTGTCACAGTAGGTCGCGTTTTTTGTCATGCATGTACATCCATGACAAATTTATGACATAATCAAGATAGTCATACATGTTCTGTCGTAGAAGTGTTCCATGACATTACCAAAATTATCATCACGGAAGTGTCCACTTCCATGAAGATAAATCGGGCGTCACAGAAGTGCTTTCGTCAAGGGTGACCGACACGTGGCATCCACCGTAACGGAACGCCGTTAAGCTATCGGGTCGGGTTATGGATCCGATAAACCCATTAACAGCCCCGACCAATGGGGATTTTCCACGTGTAAAATCATCATTGGCTGGAGGAAACACGTGTCGGCTCATTGTTGGGACAGATGTCATCCACTCAGTGGACAGAAGGCGTCTATGATACGTCAACACGTGGCACGGCCCAACAGAGGCCCATTCCTGTGAAAAGGCCAGCCCGTTTGACTTGGTCAAAAGGTGATGGGCCGGCCCATGGGAAGCCTGTTAACCGCCTGTTCGCATATAGCCCATTTACAGCCCTCTAACCCAAGGCCCGTTACGCCCTATCCGAATTAGGCCCAGTAGCATCATCTGGGCCATCCAATATGATTCCAGCCCGTTTTCACTTCTGGCCTATGTATGGTCCATCACGTCTTTCGGCCCATATGAGGCCCTATGTAACTCTTGGCCTATTAACGGCCCGTGGTGAAACTGGCCCGCAATGAACAGTGTATCACTTTAGACCCATTAACGGCCCGTGGTGAAACTGGCCCGTAATGAACAGTGTATCACTTTATACCCATTAAGGGCCCGTTATTCAGTTGGGCCGTTTCCAGCCCATGTTATCTTTTGGCCTTCTCAGAGCCCATTTATTCTTGGGCTCATTTCGAGCATTCGTTTACTTACGGCCCGTTACTGTCATTTTCTGCTTGTGGGCCAAATTCAGCCCGTGGTTACAGTCGGTCTGTTTGTGGTCTGTTAATACATTGGGCTATTTTCATGGCGTCATCAAATATAGCCTATTAACGATGGCCCGTTATGGTCGGCCCATGAACGGACGATTCCAACTCTAGCTCGTTTACGGCCATAATGCAGCCTGTTATTGGCCCATGTTTGTGCCAATCGATCATCTGACCCGTATAAAGCCCATTGATGATCTGCCCGTAGAAGGCCCATTGTTTCTACGGCCCGTAGAAGGCTCAATGTTTCTACGGCCCGTAGAAGGCCTACTGTTTCTATGGCCCGTAGAAGGCCCACTGTTTCTACGGCCCGTAGGAGGCCCACTGCCACTATAGTAAATATTAGCCCATGGTTATTGTGGCCTAGTTTTAAAAAATAGGTTATTGCAGCCACTAGAAAACCGCGGAAAAAGAACTGCACTGACTACAAGCAAACAAATAAACAAGACAACATGGAAATAAATAAGCAAGCAACTTATGCTAGGCTATCACGACTATTACACATATTACATCCACTGGGCATCAAAGTTCACCACCAGTGCAAATATAGGGAACACAACAACATATAAATGCCGCAGCAAAACAAGTCCAGAACTGAAACCACTTCAGAAGAGTTCAAGAAACAATATCCTGGGTACCCATAATGCTGGCAAGATGCTTAGCAAGCTTATTAACTTTCTCTTGTTTGGCGCTTAAATCCTCCAGCGCTTGCTGTTGCACAAGAAAGTACGCATCTTTATTCTGCAGGGACTTCCTCAGTCCTGCGGCTTCTTGCCTTGACACGGTGATCGATGCCTTTCAGCTTGTAGCTGAGACTGAAGAAGCCGAAGTGATTCAGGCAGCTTGTTCGAAGAGCTTGTGCTAGCGGTACTAACCAGTAACTCGAACACTACATCAACGTAGGACTGTGGGGTTTTCTCACTGTCTACAAGATCGTTTTTATCACCTTTCTTGGAGACCAACAGGGTTGTCTCATGATGTAGGGCGGAACCCTAATCGGAGATCTTTCACGTTGGGAGGGGATCCTATGAGGAGAACACGACGAACAAGCGGAACAACACAAGAACAAACACTCAAGAGGAATGCTAAACCGACAAGTTTCGATTACACAAGGGCTAGATCACCGAACACATAAGGTAGCACAAGATTGAAAATCAACAAAGGAAAGATACACGAGTAACCGGTCTTCTCCGGGAGGAGGTATTGATGGGGTCCACCCTAGAAGGGGGTCTTGAATCCTCTTGGAAGGATCTTCTCCGAGGAGGCGCGATCTCCGAGGAGAAGGTAACCAAGTGGATGAGCAAAGCTCTCACACAAATATGAGCTAATCCTTTGCTAACCCAAACTAGGAGGAGGAGGAGGTCTATTTATAGTCTTAGTGCAAAAGGGGCGAAGTGAACGGGTACAAGGGCTCCAGCCCGCGGTCGCAGTCACACAGGTGTCGGACGTCCGGAAGGCGTCGGACGTCCGTAAATCCGGCTCGGGTGCTGGTCAGTCGGTCGTCCGGAGGCTTCGGTCTTCCGTAGATTTGGTTCTGGTTGCTGTGCGTCGGTCGTCTGGAGAGGGCCGGTCGTCCGGGGCTTCGGGAAGGCCCGGACGTCCGTGGATCGCCGGGCGTTAAGAGATTCGGAATGCACGGTCGTCCGGTCGTCCGGTGGCGTCGGTCGTCCGTGGCCTGGGGAGTCGTCGGACGTCCGGACTTGGTCGGACTGAAGGAAATATGCCCTAGAGGCAATAATAAAGTTATTATTTATTTCCTTATATCATGATAAATGTTTATTATTCATGCTAGAATTGTATTAACCGGAAACATAATACATGTGTGAATACATAGACAAACAGAGTGTCACTAGTATGCCTCTACTTGACTAGCTCGTTAATCGAAGATGGTTATGTTTCCAAACCATAGACATGAGTTGTCATTTGATTAACGGGATCACATCATTAGGAGAATGATCTGATTGACTTGACCCATTCCGTTAGCCTAGCACTTGATCGTTTAGTATGTTGCTATTGCTTTCTTCATGACTTATACATGTTCACGTAACTATGAGATTATGCAACTCCCGTTTACGGAGGAACACTTTGGTGCTACCAAGCGTCACTGGCAATAACTGGGTGATTATAAAGAAGTACTACAGGTGTCTCCAAAGGTACATGTTGGGTTGGCGTATTTCGAGATTAGGTTTTGTCCTCCGATTGTCGGAGAGGTATCTCTGGGCCCTCTCGGTAATGCACATCATTATAAGCCTTGCAAGCAATGTGACCAATGAGTTGGTTACGGGATGATGCATTACGAGCGAGTAAAGAGACTTGCGGTGGCGAGATTAAACTAGGTATTGGATACCGACGATCGAATCTCGGGCAAGTAACATACCGATGACAAAGGAACAACGTATGTTGTTATGCGGTTTGACCGATAAAGATCTTCGTAGAATATGTAGGAGCCAATATGGGCATCCAGGTCCCGCTATTGGTTATTGACCAAGAATAGTTCTAGGTCATGTCTACATAGTTCTCGAACCCGTAGGGTCCATGCACGCAAGGTTTCGATGCGGTTATATTATGAGTTTATGAGTTTTGATGTACCGAAGGAGTTCAGAGTCCCGGATGAGATCGGGGACATGACGAGGAGTCTCGAAATGTTCGAGGCGTAAAGATCGATATATTGGACGACTATATTCGGACATCGGAAAGGTTCGAGTGATTCGGTATTTTCGGAGTACGGAGAGTTACGGGAATACGTATTGGGCCTTATTGGGTCATACGGGAAAGAAGGAAAAGGGCCTCAAGGGTGGCCGCACCCCTTCCCTTGGTCTGGTCCGAATTGGACTAGGGAAGGGGGGCGCCCCCTTCCTTCCTTCTCCTTTTCTCTTCCCTTTCCTTCTCTCCTACTCCTACTACATGGAAGGGTTCCTAGTTGGACTAGGAAAGGGGGAATCCTACTCCCGGTGGGAGTAGGACTCCCCTAGGGCGCGCCATAGAGAGGGCCGGCCCTCCCCTCCTCCACTCCTTTATATACGGGGCAGGGGGCACCCCATGGACACACAAGTTGATCTACGGATCGTTCCTTAGCCGTGTGCGGTGCCCCCCTCCACCATATTCCACTTCGGTCATATCGTCGCGGAGCTTAGGCGAAGCCCTGCGCCGGAGAAGTCATATCGTCACGGGGCTTAGGCGAAGCCCTGCGTCGGTGGAGCATCAACATCGTCACCACGCCGTCGTGCTGACGGAACTCATCCCCGACACTTTGCTGGATCGAGTCCGGGATCGTCATCGAGCTGAGCGTGTGCAGAACTCGGAGGTGCCGTCGTTCGGTGCTTGGATCGGTCGGATCGTGAAGGCGTCGACTACATCAACGCGTTGTTATCGCGCTTCCGCTTTCGGTCTCACAGTGCGTGGGCGGACACTCTCCCTCTCGTTGCTATGCCATCACCATGGTCTTGCGTGTTCGTAGGAAATTTTTGAAATTACTCGTTCCCCAACGATGGCATCCGAGCCTGGTTTTATGCGTTGATGTCATGTGCACGAGTAGAACACAAGTGAGTTGTGGGCGATACAAGTCATACTGCCTACCAGCATGTCATACTTTGGTTCAGCGGTATTGTGAGATGAAGCGGCCGGACCGACATTACGCCAGACGCTTACGCGAGACTGGTTTCACCGCTCTGAGCACTCGTTGCTTAAAGGTGACGGCGGTGTCTGTCTCTCTCACTTTAGTTGAACCGAGTATGACTTCGCCCGGTCCTTGAGAAGGTTAAAGCGGAGTCTATTTGACAAACTATCGTTGTGGTTTTGATGCGTAGGTAAGAACGGTTCTTGCTCAGCCCGTAGCAGCCACGTAAAACTTGCAACAACAAAGTAGAGGACGTCTAACTTGTTTTTGCAGGGCATGTTGTGATGTGATATGGTCAAGGCGTGATGCTATATTTTATTGTATGAGATGATCATGTTTTGTAACGAGTTATCGGCAATGGCAGGAGCCATATGGTTGTCGCTTTATTGTATGAAATGCAAGCGCCATGTAATTGCTTTACTTTATCACTAAGGAGTAGCGATAGTCGTAGAAGCAATAGTTGGCGAGGCGACAACGATGCTACGATGGAGATCAAGGTGTCGCGCCGGTGGCGATGGTGATCATGGCGGTGCTTGGCGATGGAATCACAAGCACAAGATGATGATGACCATATCATATCACTTATATTGATTGCATGTGATGTTTATCCTTTATGCATCTTATCTTGCTTTGATTGGCGGTAGCATTTTAAGATGATCTCTCACTAAAATTATCAAGGCGTGTTCTCCTGAGTATGCACCGTTGCCAAAGTTCGTCGTGCCCGGACACCACGTGATGATCGGGTGTGATAAGCTCTCGTCCATCTACAACGGGTGCAAGCCAGTTTTGCACACACAGAATACTCAGGTTATACTTGACGAGCCTAGCATATGCAGATATGGCCTCGAACACGGAGACCGAAAGGTCGGCGTGAATCATATAGTAGATATGATCAACATAAGATGTTCACCATTGAAAACTACTCCATCTCATGTGATGATCGGTTATGGTTTAGTTGATTTGGATCACGTGATCACTTAGATGACTAGAGAGATGTCTGTCTAAGTGGGAGTTCTTAAGTAATATGATTAATTGACCTTAATTTTATCATGAACTTAGTCCTGGTAGTATTTTGCAGATTATGTTGTAGATCAATAGCTCGCGTTGTTGCTTCCCTATGTTTTTATATATGTTCCTAGAGAAAATTGTATTGAAAAATGTTAGTAGCAATGATGCGGATTGGATCCGTGATCTGAGGTTTATCCTCATTGCTGCCTGAAGAATTATGTCCTTGATGCACCGCTAGGTGACAGACCTATTGCAGGAGCAGATCGGGCGTTATGAGCGTTTGGCTAGCTCAATATGATGACTACTTGATAGTTTAGTGCACCATGCTTAACGGCTTAGAATCGGGACTTCAAAGGCGTTTTGAGCGTCATGGACCATATGAGATGTTCCAGGAGTTGAAGTTAATATTTCAAGCAAATACCGAGTTGAGAGATATGAAGTCTCCAACAAGTTCTAAAGCTAAAAATGGAGGAGAATCGCTCAACTAGTGAGCATGTGCTCAGATTATGCAGGTACTTCAATCGCTTGAATCAAGTGGGAGTTAAACTTCCAGATAAGATAGTGATTGACAGAATTCTCTAGTCACCATCACAGAGTTAGTAGAACTTCGTGATGAACTATAGTATGCAAGGGATGACGAAAAAGATTCTCGAGCTCTTCGCGATGCAGAATCGGCGAAGGTAGAAATCAAGAAAAACATCAAGTGTTGATGGTTGACAAGACCACTAGTCTCAAGGAAAAGGGCAAAGGGAAGAAGGGGAACTTCAAGAAGAACGGCAAGCAAGTTGCTGCTCGAGTGAAGAAGCCCAAGTCTGGACCTAAGCCTGAGACTAAGTGCTTTTGCTACAATGGAACTGGTCACTAGGAGCGGAACTACCCCAAGTATTTGGCGGATAAGAAGGATGGCAAAGTGAACAAAGGTATATTTGATATACAGATTATTGATGTGTATTTTACTAGTGTTCGTAGCAACCCCTCGGTATTTGATACTGGTTCAGTTGCTAAGAGTAGTAACTTGAAACGGGAGTTGCAGAATGAACAAAAACTAGTTGAAGGGGAAGTGACGATGAGTGTTGGAAGTGGTTCCAAGATTGATATGATCATCATCGCACACTCCCTATACTTTCGGGATTAGTGTGGAACCTAAATAAGTGTTATTTGGTGTTGAGCATAAATATGATTTGATCATATTTATTGCAATACGTTTATTCATTTAAGTACGAGAATAAATTGTTGTTCTGTTTACATGAATAAAACCTTATATGGTTACACACCCAATGAAAATGGTTCATTGGAGCTCGATCATAGTGATACACATATTCATAATATTGAAACCAAAAGATGCAAAGTTAATAATGATAGTGCAACTTATTTGTGGCACTGCCGTTTAGGTCATATTGGTGTAAAGCGCATGAAGAAACTCCATGCTGATGGACTTTTGGAATCACTTGATTATGAATCATTTGATGCTTGCGAACCGTGCCTTTTGGGCAAGATGACTAAAACTCCGTTCTCCGGAACAATGGAACAAGCTACTGACTTATTGGAAATAATACATACCGATGTATGCGATCCAATGAGTGTTGATGCTCGTGGCAAGTATCGTTATTTTCTGACCCTCACAAGATGATTTGAGCAGATATGGGTATATCTACTTGATGAAACATAAGCCTGAAATAATTGAAAAGTTCAAAGAATTTCAGAGTGAAGTGGGAAATCATCGTAACAAGAAAATAAAGTTTCTGCGATCTGATCGTGGAGATGAATATTTGAGTTACGAGTTTGGTCTTCATTTGAAACAATGTGAAATAGTTTCGCAACTCACGCCATATGGAACACCACAGCATAATGGTGTGTCCGAAAGTCGTAACCGCACTTTATTGGATATGGTGCGAACTATGATGTCTCTTATCGGTTTACCACTATCGTTTTGGGGTTACGCATTAGAGACAGCTGCATTCACGTTTAATAGGGCACCATCTAAATCCGTTGAGGCGACACCGTATGAACTATGGTTTAACAGTAAACCTAAGCTGTCGTTTCTTAAAAGTTTGGAGTTGTGATGCTTATGTGAAAAAGTTTTCACCTGATAAGCTCGAACCCAAATCGGAGAAGTGCGTCTTCATAGAATACCCAAAGGTAACTATTGGGTACACCTTCTATCACAGATCCGAAGGCAAGTTTTTTGTTGCTAAGAATGGATCCTTTCTAGAGAAGGAGTTTCTCTCGAAAGAAGTGAGTGGGAGGAAAGTGGAGCTTGATAAGGTAATTTGTACCTTCTCCCGAATTGGAAAGTATTTCATCACGGAAATCAGTTCCAGTGATTCCTACACCAATTAGTGAGGAAGCTAATGATGATGATCATGAAACTTCAGATCAAGTTACTACAAAACCTCGTAGGTCTTCCAAAGTACAGTCCGCACTGAGTGGTGCGGTAATCCTATTCGGAAGTCATGTTACTAGACCATGATGAACCTACGAACTATGAGGAAGCGATGATGAGCCCAGATTCATGAAATGGTTTGAGACCATGAAATCTGAGATGGGATCCATGTATGAGAACAAAGTGTGGACTTTGATGGAGTTGCCCGATGATCGGCAAGCCATATTATATAAATGGATCTTCAAGAGGAAGACAGATGCTGATAGTAGTGTTACTATCTACAAAGCTAGACTTGTCGAAAAAGGTTCTTGACAAAGTTCAAGGTGTTGACTACGATGAAATTTTCTCACTCGTAGCGATGCTTAAGTCTGTCCAAATCATGTTAGCAATTGCCGCATTTTTATGAAATCTGGCAAATGGATAAACAAAACTACATTCCTTAATGGATTTAAAGAAGAGTTGTATATGATGCAACCAGAAGGTTTTGTCAATCCTAAAGGTGCTGACAAAACGCAAGCTCAATGATCCATCTATGGACTGGTGCAAGCATCTCGGAGTTGGAATATACGCTTTGATAAGTTGATCAAAGCATATAGTTTTATACAGACTTGCGGTGAAGCCTGTATTTACAAGAAAGTGAGTGGGAGCACTACAACATTTCTGATAAGTATATGTGAATGACATATTGTTGATCGGAAATAATGTAAGATTATTCTGCAAAGCATAAAGGAGTATTTGAAAAGAGTTTTTCAAAGAAGGACCCCGGTGAAGCTGCTTACATATTGAGCATCAAGATCTATTGAGATAGATCAAACGCTTGATAAGTTTTTCAATAAGTACATACCTTGTCAAGATTTTGAAGTAGTTCAAAATGGAACAGTCTAAGAAAGAGTTCTTGCCTGTGTTACAAGGTGTGAAATTGAGTAAGACTCAAAACCCGACCACGGCAGAAGATAGAAAGAGAATGAAAGTCATTCCCTATGCCTCAGCCATAGGTTCTATAAAGTATGCCATGCTGTGTACCAGATCTATTGTATACCCTACACTGATTTTAGCAAGGGAATACAATAGTGATCTAGGAGTAGATCACTGGACAGCGGTCAAAATTATCCTTAGGGGAATAAGGATATGTTTCTCGATTATGGAGGTGACAAAAAGGTTCGTCGTAAAGGGTTACGTCGATGCAAGTTTTTGACACTAATCTAGATGACTCTAAGTCTCGGTCTAGATACATATTGGAAGTGGGAGCAAATTAGCTAGAGTAGCTCCGTGCAGAGCATTGTAGACATAGAAATTTGCAAGATACTTACGGATCTGAATGTGACAGACCCGTTGACTAAAATTATCTCACAAGCAAAACATGATCACACCTTAGTACTCTTTGGGTGTTAATCACATAGCGATGTGAACTAGATTATTGACTCTAGTAAACCCTTTGGGCGTTGGTCACATGTCGATGTGAATTATGGGTGTTAACCACATATAGATGTGAACTATTGATGTTAAATCACATGGCGATGTGAACTAGATTATTGACTCTAGTGCAAGTGGGAGACTGAAGGAAATATGCCCTAGAGGCAATAATAAAGTTATTATTTATTTCCTTATATCATGATAAATGTTTATTATTCATGCTAGAATTGTATTAACGGAAACATAATACATGTGTGAATACATAGACAAGCAGTGTCACTAGTATGCCTCTACTTGACTAGCTCGTTAATCGAAGATGGTTATGTTTCCTAACCATAGACATGAGTTGTCATTTGATTAACGGGATCACATCATTAGGAGAATGATCTGATTGACTTGACCCATTCCGTTAGCCTAGCACTTGATCGTTTAGTATGTTGCTATTGCTTTCTTCATGACTTATACATGTTCTGTAACTATGAGATTATGCAACTCCGTTTACGGAGGAACACTTTGGTGCTACCAAGCGTCACAGCGTAACTGGGTGATTATAAAGGAGTACTACAGGTGTCTCCAAAGGTACATGTTGGGTTGGCGTATTTGAGATTAGGTTTTGTCACTCCGATTGTCGGAGAGGTATCTCTGGGCCCTCTCGGTAATGCACATCATTATAAGCCTTGCAAGCAATGTGACCAATGAGTTAGTTACGGGATGATGCATTCTGAGCGAGTAAAGAGACTTGCGGTGACGAGATTAAACTAGGTATTGGATACCGACGATCGAATCTCGGGCAAGTAACATCTTGATGACAAAGGGAACAACGTATGTTGTTATGCGGTTTGACCGATAAAGATCTTCGTAGAATATGTAGGAGCCAATATGGGCATCAGGTCCGCTATTGGTTATTGACCAAGAATAGTTCTAGGTCATGTCTACATAGTTCTCGAACCCGTAGGGTCTGCACGCAAGGTTTCGATGGCGGTTATATTATGAGTTTATGAGTTTTGATGTACCGAAGGAGTTCAGAGTCCGGATGAGATCGGGGACATGACGAGGAGTCTCGAAATGGTCGAGGCGTAAAGATCGATATATTGGACGACTATATTCGGACATCGGAAAGGTTCAGTGATTCGGGTATTTTTGGATACCGGAGAGTTACGGGAATACGTATTGGGCCTTATTGGGTCATACGGGAAAGAAGGAAAAGGGCCTCAAGGGTGGCGCACCCTTCCCTTGGTCTGGTCCGGGTGGACTAGGGAAGGGGCGCCCCTTCCTTCCTTCTCCTTTTCTCTTCCCTTTCCTTCTCTCCTACTCCTACTACATGGAAGGGTTCCTAGTTGGACTAGGAAGGGAATCCTACTCCGGTGGGAGTAGGACTCCCCTAAGGCGCGCCATAGAGAGGGCGGCCCTCCCTCCTCCTTTGCTTTATATACAGGGCAGGGGGCACCCCATGGACACACAAGTTGATCTACGGATCGTTCCTTAGCCGTGTGCGGTGCCCCCTCCACCATATTCCACTTGGTCATATCGTCGCGGAGCTTAGGCGAAGCCCTCGTCGGAGAAGTCATATCGTCACGGGCTTAGGCGAAGCCCTGCGTCGGTGGAGCATCAACATCGTCACCGCGCCGTCGTCTTGTGGAACTCATCCCGACACTTTGCTGGATCGAGTCCGGGATCGTCATCGAGCTGAGCGTGTGCAGAACTCGGAGGTGCCGTCGTTCGGTGCTTGGATCGGTCGGATCGTGAAGGCGTCGACTACATCAACAGCGTTGTTATAACGCTTCCTCTTTCGGTCTACGAGGGTATGTGGACGGACACTCTCCCCTCTCGTTGCTATGCCATCACCATGGTCTTGCGTGTTCGTAGGAAATTTTTTGAAATTACTACGTTCCCCAACACGGACGTCCGAAGCCTGTAGCTTCAGTAGCTTTTATTCTTCTTCTTCAACGTGCTTGGGGTCCTCGTCGTCTTGGCTCTTGCAAGTAGTTGTTCCTTGGCTCGTTCCCAAGTACCTGATTACACATAGGGTTTCGGAATGAGGTAGTAGACATGTCTCGTGAGTAGGAAGAGAGAGTTCGGAGAGGAGCGAGTTCTCCTTATCTTCGATGGCCTTAGCTCGGGCTCGAGTCATGGGTCCACGTGGTGTTGAGGACGATGTAGGTGCATCCATGGGGATGAGTGAGGGATGCTCCGCATCATCTCCCCCTTGAGAGAGATCCGACCTCGGATCAAAAGCTTCATCTCCATGGTATGGTGAGAGGTCCTTGATGTTGAAGATGTCGCTCACATTGTACTTGTCTCGAGGTAGGTCGATCTTGTAGGCATTGTCGTTGTAGCGTGCTAGCACCTTGAAAGGTCCATCGGCTCTAGGAAGAAGCTTGGACTTGCGTTCTTTGGGGAAGCGGTCCTTGCGAAGGTGTAGCCACACTAGATCACCAATGTTGAAGACCATGGGTTGCTTGTTGGCGTTGAGCTTGGTAAGCTAGTCGTTGTACTTGGCGCTCGATGGTTTGTCTTGTATCCTCATGCATCTTCTTGATGTAGCTTGCCGTGCACTTTCGCATCCATGTTGGTGCGCTCTTGTAGAGGAAGAGGTAGAATGTCCAATGGGGACAACGGGTTGAAGCCGTGAAGCGACCTCGAAGGGGACTTGTCGGTGGTCGAATGTCTTGCACGATTATAGGCGTACTCGGGATGGGTAGACATGCTTCCCACTCCTTGATGTTCTTCTTGATCAAGACAAGAAGTAGAGTGGATAGTGTGCGGTTCGTCACCTCTGTTTGGCCGTCGGTTTGAGGAGGGTATGCGGATGAGAACAAGAGCTTGATTCCGAGCTTGGCGCATAGGGTCTTCAAAAGTAACTCAAGAACTTGGCGTCACGATCGAGAGCGATTGTCCTTGGTACTCCATGGAGTCGCAAGATTTCCTACAAAAGAGATTTGCAATATGTGAAGCATCGTCTATCTTGTTGCAAGGAATGAAATGTGCCATCTTAGAAAATCTATCCACAACAACAAACACGGAATCCTTTCCATTTTGAGTTCTAGGCTAACCAAGTACAAAATCCATGCTAATGTCTTCCCAAGGTTGATAAGGAATAGGGAGAGGCATGTAAAGACCATGAGATTGAGCTTTATACTTAGCTTTGCGACATGTAGAGCATCGGTTGGTGAAGCGGGAGACGTCGCGGAACATCTTGGGCCAAAAGTAGTTCTTGGAGAGCGTGGCGAATGTCCTGTCGCGTCCAAAGTGTCCCATGAGTCTGCCTCCATGAGCCTCTTTCAAAAGGAGCAAACGAAGAGAAGACTCGGGAATGCATAGTTTGATAGCTCTCATAAGATAAGCATCCTTGATGTAATATTGTTCCCAAGAAGTATGCGTCAAACACTTAGCATAAGGAATAGCAAAAGATGGGTCGGTAGCATACAATTCTTTTATGTGCTCAAAGCCAATAACATTCAACTCAAGTTTAGTGACAAGCGTGCATATGCGTGAAAGTGCATCGGCAACTACATTTTCTTTACCCTTAATGTACTTGATCACATAAGGAAAATATTCAATAAACTCACTCCATTTGGCATGACGCTTGTTCAACTTAGTTTGACCTTTTAAGTACTTAAGCGTTTCGTGATCGGTATGGATGACAAACTCATGCGGTCTAAGGTAATGTTCCCAAACATGTAGCACACACACAAAAGCATACAATTCTTTGTCATAGATGGGATAGTTAAGTTGAGCACGGAGAGTTTTCACTAAAATAAGCAATGGCTCGTTTTCTTGCATCAAAACTCCGCCAATTCGGTACCACTTGCATCACAATGGACCTCAAAAGTTTTGTCAAAATTAGGCAAAGCAAGAATCGGAGCATGAGTAAGCAAAGACTTGAGCTCATCAAAAGCGGTGGATTGCAAAGTTCCCCAAACAAAAGGAGTATTCTTCTTACTCAAAGCATGCAAAGGGCGGCAATTGTGCTAAAATCTTTCACAAAGCGATGATAAAACCCATAAGACCAAGAAAGCTACGCACTTGTTGCAAATTGGTGGGTTGGGGCCAAGTTTTAATTGCTTCAATTTTGATTATCAACATGGACACCCTTTGAGGATACTACAAAACCCAAGAAAACCACTTTGTCAACACCAAATGTGCATTTTTCATGTTTGCATAAAGACTTTCCTTGAAGGGTTTGCAAAACAGCCCTAACATGATCAAGATGTTCTTTCATGGTTTTGCTAAACACAAGAATATCGTCAAGTAAACCACAACAAAGACTCCAATATAAGGCGAAGTACATGATGCATAAGGCCTTGCGAAAGTGCAGGGAGCCTCCGATAGACCCATAGGCATCACTAACCACTCATATAAACCAAATTTGGTTTTGAAAGCAGTTTTCCATTCATCACCCTCTTGTATGCGGATTTGATAATAGCCACTTTTAAGATCAATTTTGAGAAAAAGTTGGCTCCACTAAGTTCATCAAGCATATCATCTAAGCGAGGAATGGGATGCCTATAATGACAGTAATAGCATTTATAGGTCTACAATCGAACACAAGCGGAAACTTCCATCGGGCTTAGGCACAAGTATAACGGAGCAGCACAAGGGCTTAGGCTTTCACGTACATGACCGTTGTCGATGAGTTGTTGTACTTGCCGTTGAATCTCCTTGGTTTCTTGGGATTGACTCGGTATGGAGCTTTGTTTGGTAGAGGCGCTCGGGGATGAGGTCGATTCGATGCTCAATGCCTCGAAGAGGAGGTAGACCCGGGGGTAGCTCATCGGGGAAAACATCTTGGAATTCCTGCAAAAGAGATTGAAACACTAAAGGTAGCTCATGAGAGGTGTTAGTTGTTGGCTCTCCATCCTTGCACACAAGGACAAAGTGCATCACACTAGATGGGTTCTCACACACTTCTCTCATCTCACTTTTGGTGGCAAATAGGATGAGGTTTTTCTCTCTAGGCGAAGAGGCGCTCAGGTTTGGCTTGTGGCTCTCACTCAATTTTTGGTGGATCACTTTCTCACTCTTGTCTCTATGATGGGTGGCTTGCTTGTCGGCTATCACTTGAATAGGAGACATAGGTCGTAGCACATATTACTTCCCTTTCATCTTGAAGCTATAGTGATTGGTGCGCCCGTTGTGGAAGACACCACAGTCTAATTGCCATGGTCGACCAAGAAGGAGGTGGCAAACCGTCATTGGGACTACATCACATTCGAAAGTGTCCTCATATGCACCAATTTTGAAGGAGACTTGGACCGTGTGCTCAACTCGTATAGTGCCAGAGTCACTTAGCCATTGAACCTTGTAGGGATTCGGGTGCTTCCTCTTGACCAATTGAAGCTTGGAGCATAGTTCTTCACTTGCCAAGTTGTGACAACTTTCTCCATCGATGATGACCTTGACGGACCTTCCGTTGATGCCGGCCTTTGTGTGGAAGATGTGGCATCTTTGGTCGTCTTCTTGTTGATGTTGAAGAGTCAAGACCTTGGAGACAACGAGAGCGGGGCTCGAATCCTAATCACAAAAGACTTGATCATCTTCATCTTCGTTCACTCGCCGGTGCATGGCCACTTGCTCAAGAGCTTCCATCTCCTCATCACTCATTGAGTCATATGTGCCGTCGTCGTTGAGGATCATGGTGCGCTTGTTGGTGCATTCGTAGGACTTGTGGCCTCGGCCGCCGCAAGTGAAACACTTGAAGGAGATTGTCTTGACGGTCTCATCGTTTGGAGTAGATGATGAAGCACGTGGCTTGAAGTTGCTTGTAGTAGGAGGAGGACGACTTGAACTTGTCGAAGTTTTCTTGTAACTTGACTTGTCATTGTTGTTTGTAGAAGGTTTGGTTGATGTAGATGTTGGAGGAGGTGTTGAAGCTTGGTTGTTGGAGAAGCCGTAGGTCTTGGACGAGTACTTGGCGTACTTGAAGTCATCTTGCACTTGACATTCCGCCTTTGTAGCTTGATGCACGAGCTCAATGAGGGTGGAGTATGGTTGGAAGTCGGCGATCTTCTTGATGGGATGGTTGAGTCCATTCAAGAAATGTGCCATAGTTTGCTCATCATCTTCCTTCACATTGGCTCGAATCATAGCAATCTCAATTTCTTTGTAGTATTCTTCAACACTCTTTGTTCCTTGCTTGAGGAGTTGGAGTTTCTTGAAGAGGTCGCGGTTGTAGTAGGTTGGCACAAAATATGCTCTCATGAAATCTTTCATTTGAGCCCAAGTGGTGATTGGAGGTTCACCTCTTGCTTGTCGCCTCTCGAGGATTTGTTCCCACCATATGAGCACATAGTCTTGGAACTCAAGTGATACCATAGCGATGTTCTTCTCTTTATCGTAGTTGTGCAACCGGAAGATTTTGTCAACCTTCAATGCCCATGAAAGATATTCTTCGGGGTCATTACTTCCATTGAATTTAGGCATGGTGAATTTGAGCTTTCCATATCATTGCTCTTCATTTTTTTATTGGCGATGGTGATGATGACGCCTTTGACGTGGATGGCAATCGTCTTCATGTTGCTCTTGGTGTGGAGGAAGTCCTTGATCAACTTGATCTTGTTGAACTTGAGGTTGAGGTGGAGCTTGACGAGCTTGTGGAGGAGCTTGAGGAACTTGACGTTGCACCCGTGGTTGGTAGTTCCTCTCTTGGATTTCTTCTCGAAGGGCTTCCTCTTGATTGCGCCGTTCGCGATTGCGGTTGGCGACGGCTCGACTTGATTCTTGAAGGGCACGTTGCGCCTCAAGAGCTTGTGCTTCTCGTTGTTGTTGTTGAAGACGTTGAGCCTCGGTGTCTTGTTCGTCTTGGTGTAAGCCTTCGTTCTTCCTCTTGGCGCTGTAGTCGTTGTCGTTCTTGAGCTTGGGCAAAGCGGCTTGGTTTGATTGAGGACGAGGACTTGCTCATCGACTTGCTCTTGTGAATGCTTGTCATGTAGCGCGTTGCGAGATGCATAGCGGTCTTGTGCATGCTCATCGAAGAGTGTTCGATGACGGTGTACTTGATTCGTAGAAGGTGTCGTCGGAGTGTCGACTCGAGCGGCTCCGTCTTGAGGATGAAGAAGTGGAATGATGTCGGTTCCTCATCAAGGCGCGGATCTCGTCCATTCTTGCATCATTCTCTTGCTTGTGAGCGTCGAACTTGTTGTCGAAGTAGTCTCTTGTACGTTGCTCGAAGAGTCGCAAGTCGGTGGCGAGGTTGTCGATGCGGTCGCTCATTGTTTGTTGCTCTTGGTGCAACGCTCGTTGTGCACCAAAGAGGTGGCTCTTGGTGACGTATGAAGACATGTCGTCGTCTTGCTTGAGGAAGAGTGGGTTGGTAGAAGTACTTGGCCTATCCATCATTTCAAGCAAAAATATGTGAGTGGTAGAAGGAGAAGAACTTATACCAATGTACCTTTGACCGATGTTGATGATGAATCAAGTTCACTCAAATGCGGACAATGAAATAGCACTATTGGTACCAATCCTTGTCGGTTCTCACACCTACACAAATAAAAGCTTATGGTGGAGCTTGGTGAGGATGGTGGCACAAAAGTTGATGCAATTGTAAGTGAGCTTCAATAATGTTGGAAAAGGTACACAAATTTGCAAATGCGACAAGTAGACCAAGCAAATAATGGTACACGTAAACACACACGCAAATAGATAAGTGGGATTGTGCAAACCAAAAGTGAGCCAAAATGTGGAATCCACGAAAATGCTCTTGTTGCACAATACTAGAGAGACGCTAGCACGATTGCACAATAGGCGGATACGAAACTTGTGCACAACCTACTAGGCAAAAATGCAACTATCTCTACCCCACGTATGCTATATGTATGGTATTTCGGTGCTATGATCCAAGATGATCCAATATGAAAATCTTAATGTAGTATGATGCTATCGTTCTTGCTCATAAGCTCTTTGCTTATCTTTCCTCTTTGCTTAAAAGCTTGGGTGGCTCTTTCACTTTTGAGCTCTTTTCTCATGCAAAACTTCATGAACCAAGATAGCAATTGTGTATGCTATGACAACTTGGTGACACACTGTCGGTGTACTAGAGTAGGGGTACCCTAGTATCCCGAACTTGTGCCTGGCGATCGCAACACCATGACAAGGCTTGCCTAGTGAGCGTCAAGGCCCTCCGCGGCTCCTTTGGAGCCATTCAAGAACAAAGTATTTAAGGCCCGGCAAGAGGAGCTTGCCGGAAGGCCACTCAAGGCACAAGACCCGGCAAGAGGAACTTGCGGGAAGGCTGATGGCGACAAGCTTCGAAGCGCGACGGGATTCAGCAGCGGCAAGGTGCTTGCCGGCGAGCAACCTCTCTTCATCTCCGCTCCAGCTCATCCACCAACATGTCTCCATGGGGCCATTCCAGGCGTGCGTGTCAAGAGGCTGTAAATCCAGCGAGGAGTAGCGATAAGCGGCGACAAGCTTACCATCGTGGCAAGCGGTGGTGCACTTGACGGTCCCTATTGCCTTTGTTTAGGCGGCAGGGGCGGGCATTTATTGATCTTGTCCCTTGCCGTCGAGTTAGGTATAGAGCATCATACCTTTGTACAAGTCGGTGTACCAACTACTGTTTTTCCATTTGTACCCTCATCTACATTGCCACCTGTGGTGACCCCTTGAGCCTATAAAAGGAGGCCCATGTGCAACGTAGAAAGGGTTCGGCTCCGTTCGGTTCATTCGACTCATTCAAGACCACACTCACTCAGGCTAGGTTTTGTAGCTCCCATCGCTCCCTAGCAAGAACACAATACAATCAACCAAGCAGCAGTAGGAGTATTATCTCTCCGGAGAGCTCTGAAGCTGGGTAAAACTGCTCGTGTGCATCGCCTCGATCTGCTCTTCGTGCAATCTCCGCCCCCCTCCGAACCACAAGGGACTCGGTCCGCCAGGTCCCATAGGTGTTCGTGGGTCACGATCAGCTTCCCAGACATCTTTGGCGCGCCAGGTAGGGGGCGTCAAGGCTGTGTGAACCTGATCTAGCGGTCACACGAGCAACTTCTTCATCAACCTTCCTCAACATGCCACTGAAGAAGAAGGCTTCGGCGGCAACAGAGCCGTCCGCGTCAAACCCACCACCACCGAAGCTGACGAGTGGTGGGGAAGACGCTGGCGGAGGAACAGCGTCGTCGAGGAGCCACAGCGCTGCCAAGTCCAAGGACAAGGCGGCGCAGACCTCGGCGTCCGGATCGTACGCGTCCATCTCGGGAGAGCACGAGGCCGACAACGTCCACGGTGCTCGCAGCGCCATCGTTCGTTGGGCCAAGATCGAGCTGGTGGACCCGAGAGGCGCACAAGAGCAGCTTCGCGGCGCCAGCAGGCTGGTGCGGCGAACACGATCGCTGGGCGGGATGCTGCTCCTTCTAATATATTTAGAAGTCCGAGCACATCCGCTCCTCGCACCGTTCGCCATTGCCTCCCACCACTCCAGCGGAAGCTTTGGCGCGAGCTCAACTACTCTGGATTACCCTCCAGCGGTGACAAGGTCGGCGAATGGAGGCCACCATCAAAGTCTCATCGGCTTTGCCAGCGGCGGCGTTCGCGGCAACCAAGCACATCCTTGCGCGGCGGCGGCGACAAAACGCGAGCGGTGGTGCGAAACCTGCGGGGTGCAACCACCATGCACTCTCCATCGAAGGCCAAGATCACAAGCTCCTCGGATCCACCTCGTGGCGACTCCAGCATGTCGCCGGATCCACGAGCTCGCCGTGATCAGCGCCAAGTTCTTCAAACGGCAACAAGAAGGCGCTTCGAACTTCGCGCCGGCGCGAAGAGAAGCGGCGTCAATCCGACCCGATCGCTGGGCCCGCTGTCGACATGCAAGCGCCCGAGGAACCAGGTGACTTGCCGTCTGCGGTAGGTTGCCCTGCGTTCACTCGTGAGTGCGGCAAGTCGGTGGCCCGACAAGAAAAACTTCAAGCCAGATGTGCGAGAGAAGTATGATGGCAGGGCGCATCCATCGGAGTTCCTCGGCATCTACACCATTGCGGTGCAGGCTGCGGGGACAAGGCGACAAGATCCTCGCCAACTACTTCCGCTGGTACTCAAGCCCAATGTCGAGATCTTGGCTCATGCACTTGCGGACAGTTCCATATCCTCTTGGGCAGATTTGTGCCATCAGTTTGTTAAGCGCCTTCACGGTGGCCACAAACCTCATGGCCAAGAGAGTGACCTTCACCTGCTTTCGCCCGAAGGAAGGAGAGTCCTGCGCAAGTTCATTCAAAGATTCGATCGTGTGCACTATAACATCCCAGATGTCCACCCGCATGGTGATCAGCGCGTTTCATCGAAACGTCTTGGAATCGCGGGATGAGGAGGAGATGGCGATGTGCAAAGTCAAGGGCGTCGATGAGCTGTATGCCTTGGCGACAAGTGTGCACGTCTTTGAAGGAGAAGACTCCGGAGAGATTGCGAAGCGTGGTGCGGCGGTGAGGAGACCGCCCGGCAAAGAAGAGCCGTGCGGAACAACGAAAGAAGAAGAGCAAAGAGGTACTAGTTGTCAAGCAGTCCGGCAACGGAGGTGGCGCCAAGAAGGCCAAGGTTGGTGGCTCCGGCAAGGAGGTTGCCGCTAACACCGACCGCCAGCCTGTGGCGGCCGCCGACAAGCATGACAGCTCCAACAAACAATACTGCAAGATTCACCGCACCAAGGGCCATGACCTCCAGAGCTGCAAGAAAGTTGAGCAGCTTGTTGAACTACAGAAGGCTGAGTACGAGCGGCGAGACAAGGAGAAGGCCGAGGAAGGTCTTTGGGGCAGCTAGCAAGAAGAGACCCGGCGGGGGGGGCCGGGCGGCAAGGCCAAGCAGCGGCAAGGAGACAGACCTCCCTGCGGCCACGACAAGGATGAAGACGAAGAAGACGATGAAGATATGGAAGACGATGAAGCTGATGAGCAGGAGTTTCAGAAGGCAACAGAGGTTCTCTGCGTTGACGGTGGTGCTTCTCTGCATACCTCACACCGCCAACTCAAGCAATGGATACGGGAGGTTAATGCAGCAGAACCATCCGTAGAGTCACGTAGACCTCTGAAGTGGTCCAGCACGCCTATCATCTTTGATATTGAGGACCATCCTGATCGCGTAACTGCGGTCGGGTGTTTGCCGATGTTGGTCTCACCAACTATCCGCAACCTCAAGGTCACCAAGATGTTAGTTGACGGCGGGGCCGGCTTAAACCTGATCTCCTCCGCAGTACTCCAGAAGCTTCAAATCCCTGACAGCGAGCTCGAAGAGACTGGCACTTTCCAAGGAATCAACCCAGGAAGGAGCAAGCCCAAGGGGAAGATCACGTTGCCGGTAACATTTGGCAGCGAACTGAATTTCAGGACTGAGAGGGTTACATTCGACGTCGCTGATTTCCCATTGCCCTACAATGGGATACTTGGCCGTCCAGCACTTGCCAAGTTCATGGCGGCCTCTCATTATGCATACAACTTGCTCAAGATGCCCGGCCCGATAAGTGTCATTTCTGTTCATGGCGACAAGAAAGATGCTCTTATCTGCGCCGACAAGATTACGGGATGCAGCAGCTGCAATGAGAAAGCAAGTCACTTGCGGCTGAAGCTCCGGGGAAGAAAAAGACCAAGTCGGCAAGAGCTCGATGCCCACTCCGGCAAGCGCACCTCTTGGTGCTGTGCTACCGTCGAGGGCGCCCATCGAGCTCCACCGGCAAGTGCGAGGAGGGCGGCACTGGTGGTACCTTCACCATCGGTGCGATCTCGACCCTAAATAGGAAAGCGAGCTTCGTTGCTTTCACGTGGGTGAATGTCGATGTGTTTGCATGGCAACCATCGACATCCCGGTGTCCCAGGAAAGTAATTGAGCACCACCTAGCTGTCTGTCCTCATCGCGGCCCGTCAAGCAAAAAGTCGAAGCGAGCGTTGGGCGCCAAGAGTTCATAGCGAGAAGAAATCAAGAAGTTGGAAGCAGCAGGCCTTGTCGGAGTGCTCCATCCCGTGGTTGGCCAATCCGGTAGTTATGCAAGGCGAATGGGAAATGGAGACTTTGTATTGACTTCACGGATGTTAATAAAGCTTGTCCCAAAGACCCATTTCCCTTGCCACGCATCGACAGATTGTTGACTCCACGGCTGGATGTGATTTGCTTTCATTTCTTGATGCATATTCGAGATATCATCAGATCTTCATGGCGAAGAAGATGAAGAAAACCGCATTCATTACACCATGTGGCACATCTTGTTTCATACGGATGCCTTTTGGTTTGAAGAATGCTGGTTCAACGTTGCAAGAGTGGTCCACGACGCTTTTGAGCCCCAAATGCACAAAATGTAGAAGCATACATGGATGACATAGTGGTCAAGAGCAAGGACAAAGCAACTCTGGTTCAAGATTTGGATGAGACCTTTGCAAATCTGCGCAAGATCAACCTCAAGCTCAACCCGAGAAGTGCGTGTTTGGAGTTCCTTCCGGCAAGCTTCTCGGGTTCTTAAATCTCGGCGAGGGAATTGAAGCCAACCCGACAAGATCAAAGCCATTGAGCAGATTGAAGCACCAAAGCGTGTCAAGGATGTTGAAGACTTGCGGTTGCGTGGCTGCTCTCAGCAGGTTTATCTCTAGAGTCTCTTTGGCGCATACTGCCATTTTCAAGATTTTGAAAATGGCAGGTCAATGAAATGGACTCGAAGCGGAGGCTGCGTTGTAGGACTTGAAGAGGTACTGTCATCCACTCCAATACTTGTCGCACCTAGGCCACAAGAGAAGTTGCTGCTATACATAGCGGCAACCAATCAAGTGGTTAGTGTTGCGTTAGTAGCGAGAGGAGGCGGATGATGAGCCGACAGCGAGGCGAGATACATCCAGCGACAAGCGGGGGCTTCACCGTCAAGCTCTGGTCCCGACAAGGACGGATCTGCAGACGGCGAGAAGATTCGAGAAAAGGATGGTGCAGCGCCCAGTCTACTTTGTCGGTTCCCATACGCATGGGGGCTAGGTCAAGGTACTCGGTGTGCAGAAATTGCTTTTCGGCCTCCTCATGGCCTCGAAAGCTGCGCCATTACTTCCAAGCACATGAGATAACAGTTGTCACTCGTTTTCGGCTGAAGAGGATATTGCAAAATCCAGAAGCAACAGGCAGGATTGTCGAGTGGGCACTGGAACTGTCAAGCTCGGCCTCAAGTTTGAAAGCACTTCAACCATCGAGAGGAGAGCATTGGTAGAATTCATAGCAGAGTGGGCGTAGCATAAGATGAAGAAATTCGGAGCGAGCATTCCCGTCAAGGAAGCAAGTAAAGAGTGGCTGATGTACTTTGATGGTGCCTTCTCGCTGCAAAGGCGCCCGGTGCGGCGTGCTGCTTATCGCATGCCGGAGAGCACCTCAAGTACATAGTCCGGATGCACTTTCCCAAGGAGCAAGCAACAAATAATACTGCAGTATGAAGGTTTGCTGGCGGTCTCGAGATTATAGTGGACCTTGGGATCAGGAAGCTTATTGTTAGGGGTGACTCGCAGCTTGTCGTCCGCCAAGTAAACAAAGATTACGAGTCCGTTGATGGAAGCCTCGTTGATGAAGTGAAAGCTAGAAGAACACTTTGAAGGCCTGCAAATGGAACATGTTCCAAGAGCTCGAGAATGATATTGTTGATGGCTGTCAAAGTCGCCGCACTCAAGTTACTGTGGAACTAGGAATTTTTGTGCTCAAGCTAACTCAACCAAGCTGTAACACCATCAAGCTGGACAGAACAAGAAGAGGAAGTTGGTTTACGGTGACTACTTTCCGCAGAGCTCCCTGAAGCCGCCGCCAAGAAGGTCCCCAAAATCAACGCGAGATAACAACGAGGAGCAGTCTGCTCCGACAAGCCCTAGGGTTTGTTTCGTTGAAGCGAGGCGCTCCCGACAAGTTTTGCTCGGCAAGCTTGCCGGGATCATCAACTCGGCTGAACCACGAGGTTCTTGCCGTAGAAGCTGATGTTCCCTTGGCGACAGATGTGCCTTTAGTTCTTGTTGTCGAGCGCATGAGGCTCCAACATGGGCACAACCGATCGTCCATTTCCTTGAACGGAGAACTTCCGAAGAGCAAGAAGAAGCGGAAAGAGTAGCCCGGCAGTCAAGTATGTACCAGTTTGTTGACAACATCCGATGCAGAAGAAGACTCAACGGTGTGAAATTGAAGTGTATTTGCGGGAAGATGGGCGAAGCTGTTGGCGAGATTCACGGAGGCATATGTGGTCACCACATAGGAGCAAAAGCACTTGCCGGCAAAGCTTTCGGCAAGGTTTCTTCGGCGGAAGCCCTCCGGGATGCAAGCGCATAAGTAACCAAATGTGAAGCGTGCGGTTCCATTCAAGCAGATACACCAACCATCTCAAGCTCTCCATACGATCCCTTTATCCTGGCCATTTTAGGTGCAGGGGCTCGACATCCTCGGCCCCTTCCCCGAGCTGTCGGGGCTTTGAGTACTTATGCGTCATAATCGACAAGTTCACAAAGTGGCGGAAGTGGAAGCGATGAGGAAGGTGACAACAACGATCGGCGATCAAGTCCTTGGTCAATTGTTTGCCGTTTGGGATTCCTAACGGATCATCACCGACAACGGCACACAATCCTGAATCGCACCTTCATGCGATCGTTCAAGATCTTGGCGCCAAGGTCTGCTTTGCATTGCTCACCGAGAAGCAGCGGTCAAGCGAGAGGGCAAGCGCTGAAGTGCTGCGTGGACTCAAGACCAGAACTTTCGACGGCTGCGCAAGTGCGTAGAAACTGTTTGAGGAGCTGCCGGTGGTTCTTTGGTCGATCGGGACGACGCCAAATCGAGCCATTGGCGGACACCTTCGCTCTAGTCTATGGGCGAGGCAGTTCTCCCCACGGAACTCGTATCGGATCACCTCGAGTGCTCGCTTATGATGAGCTTGAGCAAGAGCAGCTGCGACAAGATGAGGCGCTGCTCCTTGAGGAGGATCGTCTTCAGGCTGCTGTACGAGCTGCTCGTTACCAGCAAGCTTTGTGTCGCTACCATAGCCGCAAAGTTAAGGCCAGAAGTTTCGAGGAAGGCGACCTTGTTCTTGGCGTTCATCCGCCAAGAATTCCAACAAGTTGACCGGAAGTGGGAAGGCCCTTATCGGGTGAAACGAGTCACTAGGCCTGGCGCTGTCCGCCTAGAGACCGAAGATGGCGTTCCGGTGAGCAACTCCTGGAATATAGAGCATCTTCACAAGTTTTACCCATAAAAGCGCGATTGCGGAACCCGTTAAGCAACCACCTTTATACAAGTCTTGCAGCTGTTGCATGTAATCCTTTGTACAAAGCGGTAGAGACCCGTGCATCGATAAAGCTCATGTGTTGCGCACAACTTGTCAAATGCATGCTTTCATAATCCTTTATGCATGCGTTATCTAACATTTTGTGCAGCATCCACACCCGGTAAGCAATAACGAGCCACTAGGCTCCATAACTTTATTTTCTCTTCTTTCTTCTCAAAGAAAGGAAGGTTCCTTCGCCCACAAGTTAGCCGGGGGGGGGGGGGGAAGGAGAAGATAATGCTGTGGGCCACCAAGTGTCGCTCGAGGAAGTATCGCCTTGCCGGGAAGCAAAAGACAGAAAAAGCTAAGTTGCCAAAGTTTGAGCAATTAGTTTTTAAATTTTTAAGTTATGTTCCTCGAACGATAAGTACTTTGTATGGAAAACCCATGCTTGAAGGAACCAACTCGCGGCTGGTTTGCGCCCTACTGTTTGAGTCCGCTCAACAACTTAAGTGAGCTGCAACCAGTTGCGACAAGGTTGCTTGTCGGAGGCGACATCGCCCGGAGAGCTCTGTGACGTTCGCACTCAGCGCTTCATGACAAAGGTGCCAGCGCCCGACAAGTTCCCTTAAGCGTGAGGCACAAACATACAAAGGAAGGAATCAAGAAAAAAATAACATTGCAATCGTTGCCTAAGATAGAGTATATTACAAAAATAACATGTCATGAGATCTAATAAATTGTTCTCACTGAACATGATCTGCAGCGACAAAGGAAAGATAACTTTGGCGGCCTAGTCCGCATGATCGCCATCAACCCTCTTGACTCCGCTCACCCTGTCACAATAGGTGCGACAAGGGCCTTGGCGCTTCAACGTCGGCAGTTGGCGGCAGGGACTTGAGGGCGTTGGCGAAGGCGGCGCTGGATTGCGGAAGGCCACCTTCATCGGCACCTTCGAAGAGCCCCTGCCACAGATTTGGCGCGATTAAATCGGCCGGTTGCTTTGGGATCTCCTCCGGAGCCGCTGGAGAGCCTTCAACACGCTCTTGAAGAATAGGCTGAGCTTGGCTGGGCTGGAGATGCTCGTCGGTGGAGTACCGAGATCCACCATCCCCATCTCCATCAGCTCCTTGTCAATGGTGGCGGCGGTATCCACAAGGCCCTCATCCGATGCATCACATTCTCTTTGAAGGTGTTGTGGGCGTTAGTGGCATTCATGACAACTCCTCATTGGCCTCGATCTTCTCCGGCAAACCCACTTCCCCGCTCTGGCGCCATCCATCGTCTCCGTCAAGGTAGCAGCTTCACTCAAGATCTGCCTTGGAGTCCTTGGCAGCGTCGAGCTGTTTGATCTTCTCAGTGAGACGGCCCTGCAACTCGCCAAGAGTGTAGGCGTCCTTCTCACGCTCGTGCTTCAACGCGGTTACCTCCTCGCCGCTCTTTTGAAGGGTGGCCTCCAGCTGTGTCACCCTCGTTTCCAACTCCTTCTTGGCGGCCTCGGCAGTGCGGCGGCATCCTTCGCCTCCTTGAGAGCCCGCCAATTGATTGCTCATGTGTAAGATCTTCCTCATAGCTGTCAAGGTTGATCTTCCGCTCGCCAGCTCTTCTTCTTGAGAATAGCTTCTCGCGGCAAGTCTTTGCTGCTCCTCGACCTCAGCCTTCTCAAGAATGAAGGCGTTAAGCTTCGGAGAGTTGCTCAGCGCTGCTATGTCGGAGAGTTTCTTTGTTGTACGCGGAGCTCTTCTGCGCTTCTCCATGTCAGCTCCGCCCTCGCGACAAGTGCTTCCTGGACTCTAGCTTAGCTTGCCGGGCGCGATAGTCTGACAGCGGCTTCTTGGCTGCTCCTCCTCGGACTTCGCACTTCTGCTGCTGCTTGGCGCGTCAACCAGCGACAGCCAGTGGAGGCGAGCAGCTCCTCGTCGAAGGTCTCTCCCTCGGCCGGCGCCACAGGCTCAACGCCCATGGAAGCTTGATGAAGACACCGTCGCCGGCCTTGAGATAGGCGCCGGGCTGGGGCTCTTGAACTGGTGCTGCATCGGTGGCGGAGGATCGGCGGTGGGCGTGGCGCTGGCGCTCCTGCGGCCTCGGGGTCGTCGGTCACGATCACAGACCCCTCCCAGCCTTTGCGCCCGGCAACCTTGGCGGCCTCCTCGCAGGCAGACCCATCAGCGCCGGCCTCCTCCTCCATGTTGGCGGCGTCGTCATTGTTGCAGCGCCGTCCTCCTCGCCCGGCAACCTCGGTCTCCATCGGCTCTCCGGCGGATGGATCGATGATCAGAAAAAGAAAAACAGTCAAGAAAATGTTGAAAAGAAGAAGAAGAAGAAAAAGGAACCCAAGGGAAATTTTCAAGCAAGAAGATTACTGCGATGGGATCGTGGCGCGGTCTCCACCACGGAGGATCGTTGGCGCTGCCCCTTGTCGGGAAGCATCCCTTGTGGGAGGCCTCCCTTGCGGAGGCGCTCCCTTGCGGAGAATTCTCCCTTGGCGGCGTGGTTGAAGCGGAGCAGAACTTGGGAGTGACCTCCGGGGCCTCCTGATGAGGCTGCTCTGCTCCTACACAAATCAACAAGTCAGATATCAGTAAAGAAGGAGCACCCATGCACACCTAACCATAAGAAGTAAACCAAATACTTACGTTAGGGGCTGTGCTGGGGGCTGCTCTGTGGAAGGGTTGCCGGATCCGGCAAGGGAGTCTCAGACGCGCCTCCTGTCGCCACGGGGAGATCGTCTTCGATGACAACCACCGGAGTCTTGGCCCTCTTCGACGCTCTCTGAGCCAGCGTCCTAAAAAAGGAAAGGGTTCAGAATGAAGCAAATCAGATACAAGACAAAGCAGCAAATTGAAGAATTACAAGTAACAGCGACAAGATCTTACTCTTCTTCTTCTTCCTCGGAGCTGAGAGCGGAGAAGTCGAACTCCGCTCCACCTCCGGTGCGACGAGCTGGAAGAGTAGGCTCCCTCGGACGCTTGGCGGGTGCAGGAGCCGTGGTCCCAGAAGGCCCGCTCCGATTCTTTGTGGCGGCGTGAGGCGCTCAGCGGCTGAGCTTGCCCTGATGGGGCCGCGTCGCCTTGTGCGACGGCTGTTAGCCCGTCTGCCGCCCGCCACTTCCCGATCTTTGGGCGCCTTCTTGGTGCAGCTGCAGGCTCCTCCCAGCGACAAGTTATCCGAGGTGGAGGGCGCCCCGCGCAGGCTCGTTAGGCTCAGCGCCGGGCTCGGCCTGCTCCTCCTCGCTGGCAAACTCCTCTCGTCGGCAAGGCTTGCCGCCTCGGCTGCCTCTGCCTCCTCACGGTGAACCCAAACACGCCCGGTAATGGCAGCTGCTGCCGCCTCCTCAACCTTGTGGCAATCGCGCCATCTCTTGCTCGGTGGTGTCATGGGTGAGCAACCTCGCTTTCGTCGGCGGATCGGCACCTCTTCCAAGCTGTCGAAGAACTGCCGCCGCGATGTCGTCGGAAGGCTCTTGCCAGGTTGGAGCGATCCATGGGAATCGCATAAGGGCATCATGGCGGATGCAGTCAAGAGAAGAATTGTTGCACAAAGGCGACCCCCTCGGCAACATAAACCACTCGGGGTGATCGGGGTCATGCTTGAACAACTCTAGCAGCATTCGTCCAACTCTAAGGCGGTGAAGTTCCAATTGAGGCCCGGCGCAACCTCATAATATCTGCGGGTTTTGGAACTCCCAAGCAGGCCTCCTCCTCTCTTGCAAGGGAAGCGATCGTGGCCGAAGGAAATCTCGCCAAGCTGCGCTACGGTGAGTCAGCAAGCTGAGGCGCAAGATCCGGGTCTGACTATCTTCAACCTAGCATCCTCCGCGCCAAGTTGCTCCAATCGTTGCCGCGCACTATGGGAGTTCGGCTGGGCAGTAAAGGCTGTGGGTCCTCCTCTACAATCCAACACCAATCGGCTCTCCACTCTTCCCACTTGCTACGGAGCTCTCCTTCAAGATAGGAGTCTTTCTTGCCGATCCACGGAGATCCAAGCAATTCCTCCGACAAGTGGCTCTCCTCTCTCGTCTGGGGCATGAAGAAGTGGCGGAAAAGGGCTACATTTGGGTGGACTCCGACAAAGTTCTCGCAGAGGTGTCGAAACCGCCATGGTCGAGCAGCGTTGGGGTGAAATCAAGGAGGCGAAACCCGTAGGTGTTCATAACATCGCGAAGAATTCGGAAAAGGCGGCAGAGCCCGCGATAGAAAAAGCGAAGAAGGGATACCGCGAAACCTTCTCGGATCTGCGGTGGCGGAGCTCACCCTCGTCTTGTGGTGCGCCAGCGTCTCCGTCGACGAGAAGAGGTAATCGCCTCCGCAGCTCCTTTGCGTCGGCTGGGGGTCGAAGAGGGCCGCTCCTTGCATGGCCTTGTGAGCCGCTGCGCCTCGGCCGACTTCACGCCCTTCCCTTATCGGCTTCCGGAGCCATGGTGGAGGTGGTGGAGGAGGCCGGCGGCGTTGATGGCGTTGGTGGCGATAGAAGGCGTCGCGCTCTTTGGACTTGAGAAGAAGGGGAGCAGCGGTGGTTTCGATGTGACATCAATGGCAAGGTGGGCGTCTTGCCCTGTTTCCCCGCTTATAAAGGCGAGGGGCGGACGTTCCGCTTTTCAATTAAAAGCCCCACGATCTCTCCCACGGCGCCACGTCTGGGCGTGCCGTTCTGGGGGCGTGGTGGGTCGAGGCGATAAGCTGCTTGCGATCTGAGGCCGCGCGTGCCGTGCAGCTGTTTTGGGCCTGGCCCATGAGCTCGGTGCCGTGTGTGGCCCGAGCCGAGGCTCTGACCGGTGTACTAGGTAGGGGTACCCTAGTATCCCGAACTTGTGCCGCGGGCGATCCAGACACCCAGCGGCAAGGCTTGCCTAGTGAGCGTCAAGGCCCTCGCGGCTCCTTTGGAGCCATTCAAGAACAAAGTATTCAAGGCCCGGCAAGAGGAGCTTGCCGGGAAGGCCACTCAAGGCACAAGACCCGGCAAGAGGAACTTGCGGGAAGGCTGAGTGGCGACAAGCTTCGAGTGCGACAAAGATTCAGCAGCGGCAAGGTGCTTGCCGCGTGAACTCTCTCTTCATCTCGCTCAGCTCATCCACCAGCGATGTCGCCATGGGGCCATTCGGCGTGCGTGCCAAGAAGGCTGTGCAGCCCAGTGGGGAGTAGCGATAAGCGGCGGTGACAAGCTTACCATCGTGGCAAGCGGTGGTGCGCCAGCGGTCCCTATTGTCTTGTTTAGGCGGCAGGGGCGGGCATTTATTGATCTTGTCCCTTGCCGTCGAGTTAGGTATGAAAGCACTGTACCTTTGTACAAGTCGGTGTACCAACTACTGTTTTTCCATTTGTACCCTCGTCTACGTTGCCACCTGTGGTGACCCCTTGAGCCTATAAAAGGAGGCCCATGTGCAACGTAGAAAGGGTTCGGCTCTGTTCGGTTCATTCGACCCATTCAAGACCACACTCACTCAGGCTAGGTTTTGTAGCTCCCATCGCTCCCTAGCAAGAACACAATACAATCAACCAAGCAGCAGTAGGAGTATTATCTCTCCGGAGAGCTCCGAAGCTGGGTAAAACTGCTCGTGTGCATCGCCTCGATCTGCTCTTCGTGCAATCTCCGCCCCCCTCCGAACCACAAGGAACTCGGTCCGACAGGTCCCATATGTGTTTGTGGCTCACGATCAGCTTCCCCGACACACACAAATGGATCCCAAGATATGCACCACGGTGGTATGGTATGTATGCTATGGAGTATGATCACTAATGTGCACAAGTCACGTTGCCGGCAATACTCAATGGCTAGTCTCGATGGGTAAGCTACGCAACAGTAAGGCCATGTGGGTATCAATGCAATTGCAAGGTATGACAAAGATGTCGATGATGTTACCGTCCTTGGCGATGAATGTGACCCTTGCGAAGATGAGTCGAGGTGATGATGAAGTCGAACCGTACCTAGATAGCCGAAACACAATAGGACACGAGAACCACAACTCAAAATCTCAAGGACCAAAATGTGGCAAAATCGTCATAGGATGTATTGGGGAGGATGGTGGTGTATGTGGTTTTGGAGGATGTGGTGGAAGGTGGGGTGGTGGTGGTGGTTAAACTGAAGAATTTCAGTTTAAATCGATTTCACAGACGTGCAGGTTTTCGGTCGTCCAGAAAAGCGTCGATCGTCCGGCGAGTCGGGGTCCTTGTGAGCTGGGTTTGGGCGATTTGAGGTGGAAGAAGGCGGTGAGGTCAAAATTGGCGGATTGATGGATGGAAAAGGGTGGGAGGGTGGGAAAAGCTAGATCCACGTGGCAACTCAAATCCATGGACCAAATCAACAAAATCTCAACTCACCAACAAATTACAAAAAAAATTGGGGCTATTTTTGGTGGGGAATTTTTGGATTTAGGACAAAACAACAAAATCAAGCTAGAAAACACGGGGTAGGGGCTCCAAAAGCGTGATCAACGTGGCTCATGATACCAAGATGATGTAGGCGGAACCCTAATCGGAGATCTTTTACGTTGGGAGGGGTCCTATGAGGAGAACACGACGAACAAGCGGAAGAACACAAGAACAAACACTCAAGAGGCAGCTAAACCGACAAGTTTCGATTACACAAGGGCTAGATCACCGAACACATAAGGTAGCACAAGATTCAAAATCAACAAAGGAAAGATACACGAGTAACGGTCTTCTCGGGAGGAGGTCTTGATGGGGTCCACCCTAGAAGGGGTCTTGAATCCTCTTGGAAGAATCTTCTCCGAGGAGGCGCGATCTCGAGGAGAAGGTAACAAGTGGATGAGCAAAGCTCTCACACAAATATGAGCTAATCCTTTGCTAACCCTAACTAGGAGGAGGAGGAGGTCTATTTATAGTCTTAGTGCAAAAGGCGAAGTGAGCGGGTACAAGGGCTCCAGCCTGCGGTCATGATCACCACAGTGTCAGACGTCCGGAAGGCGTCGGACGTCCGAGGCAAGGAAGGTCTGGGCGTCCGGAGGCTGTCAGACGTCCGTAAATCGGCTTCGGGTGCTGGTCGGTCGGTCGTCCGGAGCTTCGGTCTTCCATAGATTTGGTTACTGGTTGCTGTCGTCGGTCGTCCGGAGAAGGCGGTCGTCAAGGGGCTTGAGGAAGGCCGGATGTAAAATGAGATCGTCAGACGTCCGTAGATTCGATTACAATGCAGGTCGTCCGGTCATCCGATGGCGTCGATCATCCGTAGCACAGAGGATTAAATCAGACGTCCGGACTTTGTCGGACGTCCGGACTTTTCGGACGTCCGGACTCGGTCAGACGTCCAAAACTGTAACTTCAGCAGCTTTTCTTCTTCTTCAACGTGCTTGGGGTCCTCGTCGTCTTGGCTCTTGCAAGTAGTTGTTCCTTGGCTCGTTCCCAAGTACTGATTACACATAGGGTTTGAATGAGGTAGTAGCCATGTCTCGTGAGTAGGAAGAGAGAGTTCGGAGAGGAGCGAGTTCACCTTATCTTCGATGGCCTTAGCTCGGGCTCGAGTCATGGGTCCACGTGGTGTTGAGGACGATGTAGGTGCGTCCATGGGGATGAGTGAGGGATGCTCTGCATCATCTCACTATCTTGAACCTTAACTGCATTACTTTCTCTACCATTACATAGTGGGGTGCTCTTCTCCAATATTCTGTTTGCATACTACAAGAGAAACAAGCAGACACATCACAGGTTTAGCTTGTAGTATACCAAACTCATTTTGGTAAACCGGTTCAGTAGTAAGGTGGACAGGATAACAGCATGAAACAAACATATATCTATGTACTATGGTCCTTTGTATTGTCCATATCATTCTAGTTTATGTTCCCTAATCAAGATAGAGACATAGTTCAACTCATATATTTTTAAGACACGATAGCATAGACATAATATAAGTGTGAGAAACTACACGGCATTGGCAGCACTTGTAATGTGCATCACATGAGAACATAACTGTTTATACAACTTAAACTGAAATCAACATAGAGCAAGAAGTTAGAACAACAATCCAGTTAAAGAAATAGGTTTGAAACATACATTGCGCCATTGGAGTTTCAATTGGATCCTTGAAATTGAAAGTAGTTGGTATGAGTAAATCTGATGATGCAACAGACAAAGGGTATGGACTAGCTACGGAATCGACACGAGAACAGTTGCTCTTACGCTTTAAGCGTGGAGTTTGGGTTAGCTGTGGTGGTCTTCGTGCTTTGGGCACTGCGATAGCTTACAAACTGCTCGTGTGGGGTACTCTGTGGTGGACATGGTGCTTTGTCAACTATAAGTGGGTTACTATCTGCTGGGGTTGCGGTTAGATGGGTTGTAGCTGGTTCTCTGCCCAACGGTGTAAGTGTGTAATCTGGAAGAGTCTCGATTATGTGTGGTGGTGCTAGTTTGTGGGACAATACAACCATGGTTCTATCTGCATCGACGGGTAGCACTGTCTTTTGTGAAGAACGTGTTTTTGCTCCCTTAGATACTGCCATCACCCCCTCCAATTCAAATGGCTGATAAACAAGAAAAGAAATTGAACGTACAGACATTGTATGATAGATAGATGTGGTAATTCACATATATGTTGTCTAACCAAACAGGGCAGCATGACACAATTTCACATATATGATGCCTAACTAAACAGGATAGCATGACACAGTTTTAGATATATGATGGATAACTTAACGAGGATATAATGGCATAATTCAACATATGATGAGTACCTAAACAGGATGACATGAAAAACTATATGATGTCTTTCTAAAATAGGTTGGGATGAAATAATTCACATACATGTTGTCTAAGTATACAGGATGGCATGATATAATTGACATAATTGATTCATATACTAAGCGGTGGCACTTTCGCATGTATGATCTCTAAACTAAGTAGATAGAATTCAATATTGTGCATATGTTGTCTAAACTAAGCAATGCAAGACACCATATGCATCATATGAAAATATAAACATTGCAACTTAGAGCATACACCTCAGGTGGGATATAGGACTGGTCATCTATCTCTGAATCCTCCTCTAAGGAGCTCCCTGTAACCATCGAGATATATGCTTCAACAGGTACCATTGCCTGCTCTGAAGACCTTGTTTTCCTCCACATTTTCCATAACCAGCTCAAATGGCTGATACACATGAAGAGTAGTTCAATATACACATTGTCGACAAATGGAATACGTAATGAAAAAAAGATGGCATGAGATAATTCACATATATGATGCCTGGCTCCATGGCGGTGCATAATTCACATATATGATAACTGGCTGAAAAACATGGCATTGCATAATTCACATATCTGATATAGAAAGCAAGCAGGAGGCATTCACACAAAGCATGTCTAATCTAAGCAGATGGCATGGCAATGCAAGACACCATATGCATGATATGAGCAATATAACCCAACCAAGTTAGAGCATGCACCTCGGGGAGGGGGAATCTGTTGGTCATCTCTCTCTGAATCCTCCTCGAGGAGCTATCTATAACCAGCAAGAAATCTGCATTGTGGTATGCTTGTTGCTCGAGAAGACCTTGTTTTCACTCCAGATTTTCCCATGACCGACTCAAATGGCTGATGACCTACCATGGAGCAGCATCTGCATGACATTATATTCGCATGCAACGGTCTTCTCTTTTTCTCTACATGTTCAGTACGATTGTGTACAATATCTGACAAGCATAATAAAAAAATAGTTAGATTTTGTAAGGCCTAAGGGGTGCATGCAAAAGTCAAGACTGATGGTAGCAAGCAGTGGATGGATCCAAAACTAATGTTAGCGGTGGATTATAGCTTGGTTTAAAAAGATAGACAATGGATCATCTATTGTTTGTTGCCCACCCAACATGAACCACATAGAAGACCCGGATGACGGATAGTGAGCGGATACTATTTGTTCTTTGGCTCGATATGAGACCCATGGGCAATTCAAAACTCAAGATTGAGCGATAAAGTAGCAGGTAATAATAACCGATGTATAGCGTAAGCAAACACGAAAACTGGGACCTCTCTTCCGGAACTGTCTAGTCCTCAGGTTCATCTGCTCAGTCGATGATGGTAATGCAGTTGGCGTGGCTGCCGACAACGGGGAAGATGATCTAAGGCAGCGAAAGAAAGTCTGCGGGGGATCTCTGCTGCGATGAGCAACTACATCGATGGTGCACCTCGGTGGGGTGGATGGCGGCATGGCGGGGAGCAGGACATAACACACGAGTTTTCTTTGAGGCCAATCTGAAAATGAAGTAAATCTGTAAGGGCTCCTTAGAATTGGAGGATTCTATAAGCGGGGACAGGAAAAACACAGGAATAGGATAGGAATGCACGTGCAAAGCAGGCATTTGGAAACATAGGATTTCAGTCAACACTGGGTGTTTGGCTCACATGAATTGGAAGAACAGAGAATGGAGAAACAAAGTGATGTGATGAGTGTACAACCTCTTTGGAATAGCCTTATGGACCTCAACATCATTGGGTTGGACGTGGAGGATGGTGATGATGCTGGTGTGACTGTCGGAGGCAGGGAAGAAGATCCGAGGCCTCTGGAAACGGCGCCGAGGGTACTGCTCCATTGTGATGGACGGTTCCGTCGTTGGAGCAGCTCCGCTAAGGTGTACAACAACGAGGCTGAAGCATGACAAGACAGACAACTTTAATCTAAAGTGGGACCCTAATATCATCTGCAATAGATGATGTAAAATACATCACCAAAAAGTGCTAGATGTAAAATGCATCAGCCGCACCACGGCCGCTCCGACAGATGCTGTAAGTACTGTTCACTCTGAACTTAACTGAAGAAAATGAACTTCACAGTCGAAACTGAATTTTACTGTCAAAACTGATTGAACTAATGTGAGCATTGCAATAGATGTTTAGGCGTTCGAGCACTAGTAGCGAAGAAGCGATGATCTAAATCATGAAGCGCTCGGCGAGGCAGCACTAGCGAGAGAGCAAGTCGTGCGATAGCACCATGACGAGTGCTAAAGCAGCAACTCCTGTAGCTGCGGAGGTCGTGCAGCAGTAGGAGCAAGCATAGCGCGAGCAAAAAGCGAGCAGCAACACGAGCGAAAGAAGGAAGCGGTGCAGCGTGCAATGACGGACAGCAAACGAGCCGCGGCGCGAAGCAAGAAAGCGAGCAGCTGCAGCTAGTGCCGTTGTGGAAGTCGCCATCGAGGAAGCAATGACATGGGGGAGAGACGTCGTGGATGATGTGGCCGGCGACGGCCCCGTCGATGGAGATGCCATGTCTGCTCGGTATAGAGCACCAGCAGCCCCGTGAGATCGAATAAAAGATAAAATGCAGCCATGAGTGTAGAACCTCCTTGGTGGCGCCGAGTTGGCCTCGGCTTCATCGGAGGAATTGGTGAGGGTGCTGCAATTCTGGTGGGGCAGGTCAAGGCGGTCTTTGTGGGGATTGAGGTGGCGCGATAGGCGAAGGCGAACATTGGGGCAGCTCCTTGGAGGTGGAGGGCGGGGTGGCTGATCCGGCGGGGCGATGAGATCGACAACGGATCCTCATCCGGTGCGGTGGATGAGGACGGCGAGCTGTTGCGGTGGGCGAGTAGTCGGGAAGAGTCTCGGCTGGGCGGCGGTCGGGAGGCCGGAGGAGGTGTGGGGTTTCACGGGTTTGGCGGCCTCGGTGTATGAATGGGGGGGGAAGGGGAGGGAGCCAAGCATAGGGGCGCTTGTCGAAATGTAGGGTAAGTTACAGCGTACCCCACGGTTTTGACACTGACGTGGAGCTTCATTTCGGTGAGGGTAGAAGGGGATTCGGCGTGTCAGGCTCGGGGCGATTTGGATGAGGAGGGAGTTCTGGCGTCAAATTTCTGGATAACAAAGGCGGCCTTGGTTGAAGAAGCGGGAGTTTCAAAGCAGGTGAGACAAAAGATACTCGAGCTTGAAATTTCGGGATAACAAGGTGCGGATTCCTTGTTGGCGGAACAAACTTAACGTGTAAAAAAAATCATACAAGACACAAGAGAGTCATGTCCCTTTTACTATATTGCTATAGATGCCATTGAAAAACTACAAGAAAAATGTAAAAAAATCGGAGAACAAGATTACCTGCACAGTACCAAATCGATTCGCACTTCCCTCAACAACAACAAAAACAAATCAATTCCCACCAAAGAAAGAGTAATGTCCCTTTTATATGATTAGAGATGCCATGATCTCGAATTTCAATTTTGAATCCACGTTATGTTGAATTGAATATATCATTAGGTGACCTTGCGGTTTATAATTGATGTAGTCGTACATTTTGATCTTCCATCATATATGAACATTTTACTCCACCATGTGAACATATATATTGTCGTCTACCATATGGACTAAATTTGAATCAATTTTCCTTATTTGAATCGATTGTTGTCAAGTTATACAATAATTTAAATATTATCTTGATAACAAAAGACATGCATATAGCATTAATCATATTTCACTATGAACTACATGTACCATCGATCTCAATTCAAATATTTGTATCCATTTTATGTTGAATTCAAATCATAGTACATTATTGGTCTAGGTAGCGAGATGTTGGGATAATCTAAACCCTGTTTTCATCGTATAATTTTGGCTGAATTGGGACAAGTTTTGGTATAAGCCTCTTGCAAAACCGTAGATTCTCTCAACAAGCCTCGTGGTTCGAGAGGGCGTGTCACCTTTGTGTCTTGAAACGATATCGCTGCCTCCCCGATTTTATTCTGAGGCAACATAGAACTATATGAGTGCCCTGTTAAATTTTGGAATTATTTCGGGTTCATTTGGCCTTTTATACATTAATTGAGTTTTGGACTTTTAATGTGCATAATCTAAATATGAATTGCATGCACATGCTCCGGTGCACCAAAGTGGGCTGAAAAATCACATATGTGTCCTTGGTTGAATTTCTAGGTCCCATGGAAGAAATGAGAATGAAATGCAAACATCTGGGCGTCATGACTCTGCCGAGAACATCGAGAAACTTAGATTTTAAATTCATGTAAATCAAAACTCATTGGAAATCATGAAACTTGGCATGGTGTCATGTCATGGCACTAACATGTTGTGGTAAAAATTTGGGCGATTTGGAAGCTCGTGGTTCTAAGAGGGCGTGCCACCTTTGAGTGTGAAGCGATATCGCTGCCCCTTGAGTTTCTTAACAAAGGCAACATAGAACTACATTAGTGCCATGTTAAATTTTGGAATTATTCGGGTTTGTTTGTCGTTTTTATACATTAATTGAGTTTCGGTCATTTAATGTGCATAAGTCAAATTTGAACTACAAGCACATGCTCTCGTGCACCAAAGTTGGCTGAAAAATCACATTTGTGTCCTCGGGTGAATTTCTAGGTCCCATGCAAGATATGAGAATAAAATTATAACATCTGGGCATCGTGGCTCGGCCGAGAACATTGAGAAACTTGGTTTTAAAATTCTTGTAAATCCAAAACACGTCTGAAAATCATGAAACTTGGCATGGATGTCATTTCATGGTACTACCATGTTGTGGTAAAAAAATGGCCGAATAGGAACAGATTTTGGTATAAGCTTCTTGCAAACCGAAGCTTCTCTCAAGAAAGCTCGTGGTTTTGAGAGGGAACGTGTCACCTTTTAGTGCAAAGCGATATCGTTGTCCCCTTGAGTTTATTTACAAAGGCAACATAGAACTACATTAGTGCCTGTTAAATTTTGGAATTATTCAGGCTTCGTTTGGCCTTATTTACACATTAATTGAGTTTTGGTCATTTAATGTGCATAATTCAAATTTGAACTACAAGCACGTGCTCCCGTGCACCAAAGTTGGTTGAAAAATCACATTTGTGTCCTCGGGTGAATTTCTACTCCCATGCAAAAGATGATAATAAGATTCGAACATCTGGGCATCGTGGCTCGGTCGAGAACATCGAGAAACTTGGTTTTAAAATCATGAAACTTGGCATGGTGTCATGTCATGGTAGTACCATGCCGTGGTAAAAAAAATTGGCCGAATAGGAACAAATTTTGGTATAAGCTTCTTGCAAATTGGAGCTTCTCTCAAGAAGGCTCGTGGTTCTCGGAGGGAACGTGTCACCTTTGTGTGCATAATTCAAATTTGAAATACAAGCACATGTTCCAGTGCACCAAAGTTGGTTGAAAAATCACATGTGTGTCCTCGGGTAAATTTCTAGGTTCCATGCAAGAAATGGGAATGAAATTCAAAATTCTGGGCGTCGTGGCTGGGTTGGAAACATTGAGAAACTTAGTTTTTTAATTCCTGTAAATCCAAAACACGCATGAAAATAATGAAACTTGGCTTGGTGCCATGACATGGCACCAACATTGTAGTCCGATTTGCGAAGGCGCACACATTAACAATCAACAAAGTCATTTTGGAACAAGTGCTGTCACGTTACAATCGGAAACACAAGTATTATTGAAACCGTGGGCGTTCTACTTACTAGTACCATTTACGTGCATACGCGTCCCATTTTATTAGCTAGGAGGCTCCATGGAGGGTAGCTATTTGAGTACGAGAGGCGTGCGATTAGACCCCTGCGCGTGCTTATCGGGAGGAGAGCCCTTTGACCTCCATCTGTCGTCCACCTCTCTCCCATGGTATCCATTAATGGCACCCAAGCCTCTGTTTAATGGCGTCGCTATGTATCACTTGACTGAGATTTAAGAGAGAGAAAATAAAATCTGAAAGCACGGATCTTGATGTAAGATCCGACTGACCTATATAGCATCTACTGCGACTTATAACAAGACTGATGAATATATAAGGACGATTTTTATTTATTTTTGATCAAAGAAGGGCTTGCCCCTTCCGATTTTCATTACTGAAAGCCACCACAATTCACAAGAAGTTCAGCACAACTCCAGCCTAACACGAAGGACTAAAAGCTATGTACCAGATTGAAATCGCAACATCCCAAGAGGCCAACAAAGGCCAAACATCCGCGCTAGAACCCAAAATTTCACAACCGACGACACAATCCACATCCTAAACCGATTATTACATCAAAAGAAACCAGGAAACTGAAGGAAGCCCAGCAGCAACTAGAAGAACAGCAACGTCAGGGTCGCCACAGCAAGAGTTTTCTTCATTCCAGCCTTGCAACATTGATCTTCCACAGAAAGATAAGGACGATTAATTTTCTTACATAATTAGAAAGATAATTCAAAAAGCCACATGCGGCTACGCCCGAAATACACAACGGCAAAAGAAGAAGGAAGACAAGGATCTGGCTCGCTGATCTCTACTTTCTTGATGCGTTCTTTGCGAGGCATGGGAACTAGTCTCCTTGCGGCGGCGATGAAACTCTTCGTGTCCTCAAGACCTGCTTGAGAACATCCACGGATTCCTCCACCAGCCTTTGGCGCTCGTTGCGGAGCATGTCATTCTCGTCCATAAGTTTCTTGGCGATGGCGCGATCCTCTTCAACAAGGCACTGGTCTCCTCCTGCTGATGCGCACCGGATGATCTTCTCCCTCGGCAGGTCATGCTCGGCCGGAGCCTCTCATTGCCCTCCCTTAGTTGCCGGATGGCCGGTAGCATGTTCAAACAAGGCTTTCCGTCATCCTGCAACCTCGCCAAGCCGGAGATCTGATCCATCGGCTATGGACGATCGCATGCATGCGCTATAACGATCGTCGCTTTGCCGCGAGAAATTTTCCGAGCCGCGCTTGGCGTGGGCGGACATCTCTGCTGCATTAGTGGCGGCGGGACATCTCTGCTGCTTCATGGCCTTGGCCGGACCGATCTGCTGCATCGGCGACACGGTGGGACCTCCGTCTTTGCTTTGACTGGCGGGACCTGTCTGCTACTTCGCATGCGGCGGGACATGCGGCTGCTCTCATGGCGGCGAGACATCTCTCGTGCTTCGCTTCCATGCTCGCCTCTCCTGGTGGCAATCTCTCGACCCAGAACTCACGCTGGCCATGGCGAGGCGCAAAGGAAGGATGCTGAATTACTTGTTTGTTTTGTGGATGAGGAGTTGAGGAGGAATGTGCAGTCATCTTGGCATACTAGTATTTATAACCGAGTACTAATCGCTCTGAGTGGGAAACCGTTTAGGTTGTGATCGGTGTGAACAGGTTTGGAATTCAATATAGCGTGGTACTAATACGCTCCTAAGTGGGAAACCGTTTAGGTTGTGATCGGTGTGAACAGGTTTGCAATTCAATATAGCATGGAGTAATTTGGAATGTGACGAGGCATAAGCTCAAAATTTATTGCGGTTCTAGTTTGAAGTGCGGCACTATTCCCGGATGGAGTACTTCTTTTCTACTCCCTCCTTTCCGGTTTATAGGGCTTATCTCAAAATTTTAGTTTTCCATTTTATAAGGCTCATTTGGTTATTCCCCAACACATGTTCAGATTCAAGGTGCATTAAATCATTGCATGCAAGTATTAAGAGAAAATTGACCAATGCATGTACTTTATGCATGCATGCATTGAAATTAATGCATTGATAAACATAATTTTTGAGAAAAACAAGAGCATTAATTAGGTGCTTTTGCAAACTACAAAAATATTCCACCACTCACCATAAACCGGAAAGGAGAATCTTGCTGTATGCGTGCAATAAGCAGCACCGTCGTATACATATCTTACGGTTAATGGGGCGTTAAGCGAGGAATAGCAGCGTGGCGAGCTCTAGGCTAGTCCTTTTCTCAGACGCATTAAACCTATCTCTCGGGACTTCTCTTACGCACCATTGTGCCACCCACAAAAACTTGTACTCTGAGTTTAGTAATACGTTATCTGACAAGAGAAGAGGTGCATGCCTTTTCGTCCTCTCACACAGCGTCTGTTTTTCTCGAAAAGGAGGATGATGACCCTCGGCCTCTGCATCAGGAGCCACACACGCATCTGTAGCTACGAATTGTAGTGTTCTCAACCATCCGATTGTCTCTATCATGGATGTACCTATATACTAAAACATGTCTAGATACATCTATATTTTGACAAATGGAAGGCATGTATTGTGGAATGGAGGGAGTGCTTGTCATCAAAATGGATAAAAAGGGACGTATCTAGAACTAAAATACGTCTACATACATCTCCTTTTATCCATTTTGATGACAAGTAGTACTTCTTACCCAAAGGAACTTTATATTCAACAGACACAAAATATCCGTTCATTGTTGGAAATTCTTGATCGATGTCAAAGTAATTGCTGCATCGCCACCAAAACCCACCATTTCTTAAGCTAAAGTAGACCAAGGTAATCCCTATATTAGCATATTACTAAGATAAGCAGAAAGCCTTTGTCGAAACATTTAGGGCGTGAGCTTGTCAATCTGAATGTGGAGGACACAAGCTTAGCCCGACGGCAGCTTAGGCGGAGCTGTCAAGAAGGTCAGCTCTCCTGCACGTCAACGTCCACTACAAAAAAAATACACTTCCGTGATGATACGTGTTTGACAAAGTAGGTCACGTTTTTTGTCATGCATGTACATCCATGACAAATTTATGCGAGAATCAAGATAGTCATACTGTCTTTGTCGTAGAAGTGTTCCATGACATTACCAAAATTATCATCGCGAGTGTCCACTTCCATGACGACAAAAATCGCGTCCGAAGTGCTTTTCGTCAAGGGTGACCGACCGTGGCATCCACCGTAGCGGGCGCTGTTAAGCTATCGGGTCGGGTTTTGGATCCGATAACCCGTTAACAGCCCGACCAATGGGGATTTTCCGTGTAAAATCATCATTGGCTGGAGGAAACCGTGTACGCTCATCGTTGGGACGAAGTCATCCACTCCTTTGGCGGAAGGCGCCTATGATCGTCGACCGTGGCGCGGCTAACAAAGGCCCATTCTGTGAAAAGGCGGCCCGTTTGACTTGGTCAAAATGTGGCGGGCGGCCCATGAAACTTGTTAACGGCCTATTCGCATATAGCCCATTTACAGCCCGCTAACCCAAGCCCGTTCGCCCTATCCGAATTAGGCCCGATGGCGTCATCTGGGCCGCAATATGATTCCAGCCTGTTTTCGCCGGCCCATGTATGGCCCATGGCGTCTTCGGCCCATATGAGGCCCTATGTAACTCTTGGCCTATTAATGGCCGTGGTGAAACAGCCCGTAATGAATAGTGTATCACCTTACACCCATTAGCGGCTGTGGTGGCGGCCCATAATGAGCAGTGTATCACTTTATACCCATTAACGGCTGTTATTCCGTTGGGCGTTTCCAGCCCATGTTATTTTCGGCCTTCTCGGAGCCCACTTATTCTTGGGCTCATTTCCGGCGATCGTTTACTTACGGCCCGTTCTTGTCATTTTACGCTTGTGGGCCAAATTCAGCCCGTGGTTCTGATCGGCCCGTTTGTGGTCCGTTAATATGTTGGGCGTTTTCATAGCATCATGAAATCGGCCTATTGATGGCCCGTTATGGTCGGCCCATGAGCAGACGATTCAACTCTAGCCGTTTACAACCATAATGCGGCTGTTATTGGCCCATGTTATCATCTTGCCGTATAAGGCCCATTGATGATCTGACCCGTAGAAAGCCCATTGTTTCTCGGCCCTTAGAAACCCTTTGTTTCTCTGACCCGTAGAAGGCCCTTGTTTTCTGACCCGTAGGAGGCCCGTGTCACTACTGTAAATATTAGCCCATGGTTATTGTAGCCTAGTTTTAAAAAATAGGTTATTGCAGCCACTAGCAAACGCGGAAAAAAGAAGCGCAATGACTGCAAGCAAACAAATAAACATACAACAAGGAAATAAATAAGCAAGCAACCTCGCTAGGCTATCACGGCTATCACATATTACATCCTTTGGGCATCAAAGTTACGCCACCGATTGCAAATAAGCAGCGCCGACAAAAGAATATACAAAAGCGAGAGCACTTGAAGGTACTAGACCTGGCAGGAAGGGCCCCCAAACAGTGAAGAAGCTGAGTAGACCTCGGTTGTGTCAGCGATAGATGCATCAACACTAGATTTAAGGCTTGATGGTGCGCTTGCGGCAGTCCTCGACATCTTCATTGCATCTTTGACTTCAAGTCGGAGCTGAGCTGAAGCAAGCCTTTCCGCTTTAAGTTGAGGCCGAAGAAGTCGAGCTGATCGAAAGCGTATTGCCTTGCAGAGGTTGTCTCACACCTCTGGTGAGTAGCTTCAACTCCTTTGTCTTCATCAAGACATGACCTTGGGGTCTTCTCGCTGTCCACAAGATGGTTTGGCTCACTATCTTCCCTAAAGTTCTGCACTGGCGCAAGAATCGACTCGAAAGAGAAACAAGGAGACACGTAATAGGTTTCACAATTATATAAGCAAATAAATGGATACATTACGCATAAGGAACATGTTTTACAACTACAATTTGAAAATGGTAGTTGTTGCAAACATCAATCAGATGTAAACAGCAAAACAAAGCAGTAGTGGAGGAAATGATGCCTATCCAAATCTATACTAGAACAAAGTTTGAAGGCTTGAGAAGGATGAACTTACATTACATGTTAACATGGGCTGGACAAAGCCCTTCTCCATGTTGATGGAAGGATAATTCAATAAATTCCCCAAAGAAAATTCTTTATAAGCGTTGCCATTATTCTACATTTTGCAAAGAGTAAATATAGATCAAATAATATTGGAAGAAAGCAGAGGATAATGAAGCTCGGTGCGGTGATGATACATAATCAAATAGCAATTAATTAAATACAGTGTTACAAGGCAAAAGCGGAGAGAGTCTTGGCGAGAGCAATGCAGATCCCATTATTGTTTTGAGATCGTATGATCCTTTGAGCAAGGAGATTCATCTGAAATTAGTTCTCATACAGAGAGAAGGTAAGGCACAAGCAGAAATTTAGGAGTTCAAATTTTGAATTGATATCATAGATAAGTACAGACTATTTGGGCTCCCGGCAGTTCTAATAGGGGTTTAGCCCTTTGGAGTAGGGGTAAAGTGTGGTGCAGTTGGGCTGTGTTTTACGTGGCTGCTGATCTATCTAATTTAACAGGTATCACTACCTTTTCCAAATACATAGTTTGTACTCCTTGAGGATCTGCACTCACCCTCTTCCTTTTGGACATCTATTACGAAAGAACAACATTTATTTGGAAAAAGATAGTGTGACGACACATGGAATACGTACAAAAAATGGATAGGTATGGCATATAATCATATATGATGCTTAAACTAAGCAGATGGTGTAACAAAGTAGAAGTAATGCAAGAAGTCAGATGCAAAATATGTGCGACCAATACAACTTTGCAAAGCTAGAGCAAGCACCTTGATGGGTGAATAAGATAGGCCATCCTCCACCATGCCAAGTTTGTTAGCGAGTGGATCGTTCATAATATTCCTCTCGTCGCCCATTCTCATATTCATTTTGATAATATTCAATATCTGACATGCATGAAAACATAAAAACAAGTGAGATTTTCTTTGTAATGCAGAAGTGATTCTAAACCAATACTGCCTCCCTATAAACCCCTTTGTGCTATCTCTGTAATTCTTTTAAAAGATGCCATGCATGCTTTAATTTGTTGTGTCCATTAATATAATGTGGCCTACTACTAAAAATATGAGAGCTCCAGAAGTGATGACACTTCGTAGATGATAGCTTCAACATATAGTAAAGAAGAACAAGTCGACTGACTGTGATTCAAAATATACTAAGGAGAACAACTCGACTGACCGATCGACCGCAAAGAAGAGTATCATCTTAAAGAAGAGCAGAAGAGCAAGCAGATTGAAGATATTACAAGTCTTTCAATACAATGTCGGTTGGCCACCAATGATGAACGAGGCGCTGAGAGAAATACTATTCTTTCGGTCTCTCCATATGTGGCTCACATGCATTACAAAACTAAAGTAGGAACATTTAGCTCACCAATTAAACATCTCTCAGTTTTACTAATATCAGCTATAATATCATATATGAATTTGTACAACTAAAATTGTTTAGCTCGATGGGTGGAGCAGTGCTATTACGACACGAACCACGTAGGCTTATTGTGGTCATCATAAAATGGGGAAAACATAAGCATGATGAGTACAATGTTGACCGTGGCAGTGGGATGGCAGATCTGAAGCTGCAAACTGCGCAAAGGGTAGTTAGCAACCGATGTTTGCTTTGAAATAACAACTAAGATTTGGTACGGACAAGAAAGTACGGTCAACAAGTGACAAAGAAATGCAATTATGTTGTCTCTCTATATGTCGCGACATGCATTTGGAAACTCAAGTGGGACCTTTAGCTAACCAACTAAATGTGTCGGTTAACTAATATCAGTATCATATCACAATCATATTTGAACAACTAAGCTTTCGAATTCTGAGTGTTGTGTTGTTTAGCTTGAAGGGTGGAGTAATGCGATGCGACATAAAGCACCTCATGAGATCATAGTAGTAAAGTAGATAAAGGGAAAACCCTATGCATCAAGAGAAAAATCAGGAAAGTGAAACTAGCTGGACGATGGGTGGCGCACATGCTTTTGAAGCGAATATAGGAACATTAGGTGACCAATTAAGCGTTCTCCGTTTTAGTGATATGAGCATCATATCAGATTAAGTATTCAACACGTAAGCTTTGGGTTGAGGTCTTGAAGAGCAGTGCTAGCACGACCACGAAGCACCTCGATGATGGTAGTGAATATAAAGGGGAAAACCATAAGCTTTACGAGTATAGTGCCCGTGCCATGGCGGATCTGAAGGTGCAAACCGGACAAAGCTGCCGCAACCAATGTTTGCTTTCAACTAGCCACTACGATTTAGTACGGACAAGAAAATACGATAAACAAATTACGATCTATTTTCGGGTGAGATCAATAACTTAAGCACATATGGAAGAGTACCACCTCTCTTGCAACACCGTGTAGGCCTATCTTGTCGTTGAGGTGCTGCGGGTGCGATGGCTGTCGTGGCGGGGAAGAAGACTTTAGACAGCAGACGGCGGGTCGAGGATATATCCTGTTGCCGTGGGCGAAGGCGGGCGTAGGGCGGCAGCGGAAAGGTGAACGGCAGCGCGCCGATGAAGCGAAGGAGGCAATGAAAGGATCTGGTCGGATGCCGTGGATGAGAGCGTCCATCTCTTGCGATGGGCTGACAGGGCGAGGTTGCGGCTCCGGCAAGGTGGAGGATGGGGTGGCGGACGGAGGAGGTTGGCGCGGTCACGGAGGTTGTCGTGCCGCCGATGGTGTATGAATGGGGAAATGGAGGAGGTGATCTCAAACTTTGGGATGCGCTTATCTGAAATGGGGAAAATTCGAACTTATCCCCGTTTAAAATTCGGACATCGCGTTGATCGGGGATAGGGCGGTAATCTCGCATCTCCCAAATATTTGCGGTAAGTATTTGGGCGAGGAGAGGTGTTTGCGCCCGATTGGCGCCACGGTTGGCGCCCACGATGTATGAATGGGGCCGACAGGTAGAGGCGGTTGTGTCACGTCGATGGAAGTTACATCTGCCCTATTTAAAATATTAGCCTACATCGATTTGGACGAGGAGAGTTTGTTTTGCCGCCCACCATGTATGAATGGGAAATGGAGGAAGAGACACATGTCTTTCGGACGAGCTTGAATCAAATGTGTTTTGCATACGTTTGGCGCCCCAGGTGTCTGAATGGGCTCGAGGCCGTCGTGTCATGTCGATTGAAGTTACTAGTCTACCCTATCGGCAGCGGTGTAAATCCGATCGATAAGGATGTACTCGATGTCGGGGTAGATAGTAATTTCCATCTATAAACACTTGCCGGGCAGCCCACAAATTATAGTGGGTGTTTAGCAGCCGTTCAAAACTTGGGAGAATTAGCATTCACGTTTGCCACAGGACTGGCAAACTAAATTCAAATCTAATTTGTATTCAATTACGAATATCCACAGATAATTATCGTTTTGTTATTTATTTCTTCAACACCACAACAAAGATTTATTCCACCTTTATATATGATTATGATTTAGAAATTCCGTGATCTTGAATTGAGTAGGTTGGATACACTCTGATTCAAACAGTTATTTCATCAATACAATATGCTCACACGAAAACAGTTCTCCTTATGCCAATCATACAAGTCTTGAGGATTACCTCGCCTAAAAATTCGGATCATTACAACACATGGACAACATGGAATTCCATTACAACATAGGGGTCTTGCAACATAATCCATTCGAGGGACATGACACAACATGCAAGTACAATAATCTAATGACAATTTCAAGCTGGTATCTAAAGAAAAACCGGGATTACCTTGGGCTTGGATAGCGAAACAGCGAGGACCTCCTCCGTCTTCAAATGCAACATTCTTACTTCCTCCAATTCTTGGGTTGCTTGCATAATCGTGCCACTAATTCCGTAATTTCCAGCCTCAAGATAAGGATTACCTCATTCATGGCAGCCACACCATCTCTTTACGCCTCTAGTAGAGCCTCAAGCACTATAATATCGTGCTCGAGTACTCTCGGCGGTGTTGCCTCTGAACTGCTACCATCTGGTAACATGGATGGCGCCTTTGCTTCCACATAGATTCAGGGTTGTACATTGTGTCCTAGTGTGAGCGGCATCCTGAATTGTTTTATTTGGACATAAGTAAGAGATAGTTATCATATGATCCGAGGCAGGAAGCTTACATGGTAAGCGATGGGCGAATTATTGCGATCATGGCAAACTATATTTGAATGGTTGAAGCAGCATCGGCGAAAAGAAATTAAAATGGTAAGATGAAACTAGGGATGTAAGTGGCAAATAAATGACATCCATGAGTCCCATCTAGTTAGTTTTGCTACCTCCTAGTTCATTTTCCTCAAAAACAAAAACTCTTACGAACTATCATACGACTAGTGGACTTTAATTGGGATTAAGCGGGACCCGTTGACATCCCTAGTTGAAAAAGTGTACAACCGCTATATTTAAGTTGCCAAGGCATCTAAGCAGTTGAAATAATCTGAAAGCACTTAGCAGTGTGGCCTCATATAAACTCGAAGACAGTCTTGAGATGAAGTTGAGAGGAAAAGTTAAGGACTCAAATGAAATAGGCATGCATTTCTTTACGATAGTACATGGAACACTAGCTGACATATTGGCCAACTCAGGTATAAGCGTAACAACAAACAAGCATTGAATCAAGCAATACATCAAAGCGGACAACTGAACTATTTGTAATTGGTAGGATTACGCGTTGAGAGCACAAGCCAAGAAAGCAGCCCACTCGCATTACATTTCACATGTACTAAAACACATTAAACACCATATGTTGCGGTGAAGCCTAGCTGCTGTTGCAATGTTCTTTGAAAATATCGTCAACATCCGTGGTTGCAAATATAGTTGTTGTAGTTTATTCTGCACCATCTAATTAGGTAAAATTAATTTTAATCGCATGCCTTTGGTCGAATTGATCATCAATGGTTCATGTAAACTAATAAAGAAGGGTGTGTGCATACCGACAATATATCTGCTTCCCTCTATTTTTATGCTTGTTAGAAGTGCGGCCCCAAAAGAACAAATATTTTGCTTGATGGGGTTGGCAGCTCCATAATTAATAGAAGCATCAAATTAGTCATGCAACTTGGGAAGATCAAGAACACACAAACAAGTAATGAGCAGAGGCTCGGAGCAGTGATGTAATAGCTAGCATCGAGAAAATGTAGGGTAAAGCAGAACAAAAGCGGTGGAACCACATGCTAGTTTTCGATGTGTAATTAAGCATAGAGAACATTAACGATCGATGGAACCAACGGTGGCATCGAACAAAACTAAAACATATTAACTATATGTGCCTTTGGTATGTAATTTAGCACATGTAACATGTTCCTTTGCGAAGTATGGTCCCTACGGTGCAAGCGAATAACGCGTCTCATGAAAAACTGAATGATGCCCTGAAGAAATTCAAAGGTGCGGTGCTTATGCTAGGAAAGTGAACGTAGGCGCCGGCCGTTGGATGATAGTACCTGATTCTCGGCGGTGTATGGGTATCGTTGTCATACTTGATAGCTAAGGATCGTCGATGGTGCTCGTGTTGCGGTTGAGTTTGGGCCGGCTGTCACCGTCGCTGAAGCGGCTCCGGCGCTACGGTTGCGGTGCCTATCGACATACAAGAAAGCTCATCTGTGGTAAGTGAACAGTTGCATGATAAAGAGAAAAACCGAAGGAGTACAAATCGAAATAACCTGATGAGGCTGCGGCGTCGGTAAAGCAGGGGCGGTGGAGTTGAATATGGCGTCCGTGGGTGGGTCGGTCTGCGATGGGCGAAGGCTTGGTGGTAGCGTTATCTGATGTTTTCGGTGGCGGATCTGTTTCGAGGGCGAGGCTTGTATGAAGGAGCCAGCAAAGGCGGACTAGGGAGTCGGTGAAGGGCCTCTGCTGTGGTGGGCGAGGCGCGGTTAAGCAGATCGGTGCGGTGGACCATGATGGCGGTCAAGGAGACTGGAGGCGGTGGGCAGAGCGATCGCTGAAGCGGCTCGGTGAAGTGGTGAGTTGGCGATGGGGAGTTCAAGGTGCGGAAGGTAGATCCGGTGGGGTGTGAGGTCCACGCTGCGGTGCAGGACTAGATTCTGACTTGCCGTGGTTAGAGGTCGGGGAGGGGAAGGGGAGGGGCTCTGGGGAAGAATGTTGGGGGCAAAGAGGGGAAAACAATGGAGTTACCAAAGCAACCCTTTTCCTTTCATGTGGCAGGGGTAAAAAAGGAATATCGCAGGGCTAAACTTTCGGGCGCGTGATATTTCGATGTGAGCGGGAAGTTTGAAAGCTTTTGGCGCCTAAAATTATAAGTATTCTTCTCTCGTACGACCGACTATGATATCATGGCCGACAATTTGTTTGTTTTGCACACAAAAAAATGTGAAAGTTTTGAAAATCAATGTCTCCAACTCGAAACTTAGATTGTCCATTCAATTCAAATATGGATCATTGAGCTACAACAAGAAAATACCATCATACGGTTTGTTGGTGTCAAAACCGGCGGATCTCGGGTAGGGGTCCCGGCTGTGAGTCTAGGCGGATGGTAACAGGAGACAAGGGACACGATGTTTTTACCCAGGTTGGGCCCTCTCGATGGAGGTAAAACCCTACTCTGCTTGATTAATATTGATGATATGGGTAGTACAAGAGTAGATCTACCACGAGATCGGAGAGGCTAAACCCTAGAAGCTAGCCTATGGTATGATTGTTGTTCCTCCTCGGACTAAAACCCTTTGGTTTATATAGACAATGGAGAGGTTAGGGTTACAGTCGGTTACAATGGAAGGAGATCTACATATCCGTATCGCCAAGCTTGCCTTCACGCCAAGGAAAGTCCCATCCGGACACGGGGCGAAGTCTTCAATCTGTATCTTCATAGTCCGAGTCGGCCAAGGTCATAGTCCGGCCATCTGGACACCCCTAATCGAGGACTCCCTCGGTAGCCCCGAACCAGGCTTCAATGGCGATGAGTTGGTAGCAGATTTGTGTTCGGCATTGCAAAGGCGGGTTATTCTCAAATTCTGTGTACTGTTGAATAGTGTGCGGATTTTCATGAATATTGTGCTCCTTGGCTTCCACGCCCAATAATGGCCGTCTTCCACGTGTCAAGCGAATCGAAAAGCCAGGGTGTTTTACTTTTACCCCCTAGCTGCGCAAATAAGCTGCCTTATAAAAGAGGCGAGATTTAGATCTGAATCACACCATCTTCCCTTGCGAGCATTCATCGGGCGCATCTAGCAATCCATTCCATCATGGCGGTCGATGGAACTCCTCCTCTCGCCCTACCAGCCCTCGGCTGGAGATTGGGAGATGTTCCTTCCACAATGAGCTAGTGGCGCTCCAAACCAAGGTTTCTTCCCCAGCCTTCATGGTCCCGGTTGAGCGGACTTGCCACCTATAATGGCGGAAGCGGTGGAGGCGTCCCAATCCCTCAAAGGAGGCGGGTATGCCTTGTCCCTTACTTAATAAGAGGCTCGGTTTCCAATTCATCCGTTTCTCAGGGGCTCACGGAGTTCTCTGACCTCGGCTGCACAACCTTCGCTGCCTCCATATTGCATATTGCGGGGTTCGTAGCCCTTTGCGAGCTGTTCTTGGGCGTCGAGGCTCATTTTGTTGTGGAAGAAGCTGTTACGCCTTGTGCCCGTTCTCGGGAGGGTCAATATATCAAGTGGGCGGGCGAACTATGGCGCATCACGGGACGGATATCTATCAGGAACCCGAAGAAAGCGTCGAAGACTAGCCTTGAGAATGGTTTTATATAGAAGATGTTCCCTGCGGACCTGCTCGGATCGGCCTTCTGAGTTCAACAATGCTCCTTTGAAGAAGCGCCTAAGCTGGCGCCCAAAGAGCCCTCGGAAGGAAAGCAGCGGGGCGTCCTTTACTGATAGGCGGATAAGATTATTAGCTCATTCCGGACTGACCATGATCGGGGTCATGGCCACATGCATTATCTTGAAGTGCAGCCGCTTGATATAGAGCCACCCCATGTGGGATTTCAATGGGAGGATGATGCCACCGCTGCGGCCGTAAGGGGCGGGATCGGTTCTTTGCTTTCTGCGAAGGCCTTGTCCGCATTATACAAGGGAGAGGAGGATTTCCTCGCGTCAATCCACATGGCGGATTTTCTATGTCGACCCTCCAAGCTGGGTAGCGGACACTTCTTTATGCCCATATGTTCCATATTCCATAGTTAAGTACCTTATTTTGTGATTTCGGCGCAGGAATTGCGCTTGGGCCGTAAGGATATAAACATCCCTCCTCCACAACCCGAGGATCCGGAAGGTCCCTCGATCCGGCCTCCCAAGAGGATTCGGACATATCCATGGAGCTGATCGATGGGGTATTTTACCAGCGAGCATCGACAATGCCTTGGTAGCCATTCTGCCGATTACCGGAATATTTCCAGCCTCGAGTGGCGGGACAGAAGTCCCAATACTTTGAAAATGATCCATCCGTGCTTATCTTTGATCACCGTATATCAATGGTGTTTTGCGAGGAGCCCTCGGCGGAAGGCCGAGCTGTGGTGGCTAGCCAACAAGGGGCAGCAAAGGCCTGACGAGCTGAAAAGAAGTCTGATCTGGATTGAGGCCTTGGTATAGCAGTATGGCATGCCATCTTGTTCCCAGGTTTTATTACGGAAGGTATACTACGCTCGTGCTCCTTGAGGAAAAAGCGCTCGCCGAACTATATCCGTGAGGCTGTATCGAGCCTCCACCAGCCGGGCTCCAAAGCCGAGTCGAGCGGAGGCGAACACGAGGCGTCGTCGAGACCTCCTCCGAGCGAGAGGATGCAGACGGACTATCTACCACCAATTCCGAGGTGGAGAGTGCCATGAATCACAGGCGTCGCGGACAGTTCTTCGTGACACATGTTTCTCCCAAGAGGCATTGGATGCCTTCAATTCGGAGATCGCACCTCCGTGCAGCGCAAAATAGCCTAGCGAGCCACGGGCGGTATGTGAAAGACATCTGGTGAGAAAATTTGATGGTTATATATACGGTAGCCCCGAGACTTGAAATAGTTAGAATAACTGATTTAAGGATCATTTGTTATCTGAGGATCGACAAAAAGAATACCCAACTATCCGGGGCTTGAAGAGTCGAGCTCAACTTGAGGCCGCACTAGCGGCTGCGAGGGAGGCCAAAGACCCCTCGGTAATATCGCTTCTAAAGATAAGTATGTTGTGAAGTCACGGCGTATGTGTAAATCGACAATATCATTGCAGATGGCGCGGATTAGATCTGGACAAGCAACAACTCTTGCGTCGGTTAAAAGCCGGGAGGCGTGCTTACGAGGTGAGGCGGGAAGAATAATCTCAAGATGCCAACACCCAGCTAGGAGAGGAACTCAAGATGTTAGTGCCCAGTGGCGGACTCCGTGAAGGAGAATCAGCAGCTTCGACGGCATTTTTAGTAAGTGCTTGAGCGAACTTTGAAAAGAGTTGGTGAAGAATTCGACTAACGAGTTATGTCTGTAGGTATGCTCACAGGTCGTCCTGCGGAGAAATGCCGGTTCTCTGGTGACCTTCTTCCCAAGCTCTTACAACTACGAGCGAGTTGGCGGTGATGAAGGCGTCGCCCGAGCCTTGTGGCCATCTGTCTCCCTGCCGAAGGCCTTGGAGACCTTGCGAGAGAGAGCTTAAGGGGCGCTGGCGGCGCTTCGATTATGGAAGATATCGCCCTGCCGTCAAAGGCGCCCGGGAGGCACAGGCCATGGTGAAGGCAGCGGTACAGGCTGACCCAAACCACATGGCGAGGTGGGACCTATGGGGCCCGATGGGAAGGAGATCCTGTGAGCTTAGTGTGCGGCCAAGTAGAATTGGCATAAAGTATTCAACAGGGTGTAAACTAGACAGCCTATTAGATGGTATTGAGGAGGAATACACCCAGTCAAATTGACTATGTAATTTAAGATGACATGTAAAAATGCCTTCTAGCGGATTGTAGATCGTTTGTCATGGCGGACCTTTTAAGCTTCAACCTCGGGACCCTATAGTCGGGTGTGTCGAATACCATCACGGTTATGTAAGAACCGGGGTATGCATGGAGACCCGGCGTAGGGGTCATTAGTGCTTAACGGACAAGTGCCCAACTAGTTATGTTATATTACATGGTTAGTAAGAAACATCTTCGGAGAGAATAGTTCCGTTATGGGTTCCTTTCCACAGGAGGCATGCCTTAAAGCGCATGTCGGACTGCGAAAAAAACAGAAAAAGCATCTGAGGCGGATAAATAAATAAGTGAGAAATCGTCTTTAGTTCACCAACGAATATTCCCTTAAGAGCGCTAGCTTTCGGCTTCACCGGTCTGAGGTGCACATCAGGTGACCAGCGATAACAATCGCGAGGTGCTCCTTTACCACCAAGCGAACAATCGGGAGCGTAGGGGTAAGCATAGTAGCCAGGCAACCCAGCTTGGCCAAAACTTAAGTCATATCGATGCATATAATGGTGAATAAAAGGTACATGCGGAAGCGTTACACATGTGTTAGGCATGAGGCCCGTACAAATAAGCTTATGTTAAAAAGCCCCAGGTATAATGGCGCGGATAAGCGCGTCAAGTGTGTGCGAACAATGCGAATGAGCCTTTAAAGGCTGTAAGGGAAAAAAGCGGGAGAAGGAGAAATATAAGACAGCTAATGTGTAAAAAATAAGCGGAGGAAGGAGGCGAACTCGAGAATCCGGTGCTAGGCGTAGAATCTTGGAGGCGGGCTGCGTTCCATGGGTTCGGCTCGAGTCGATTATCCGATGCATCTCGCGGGCGATGCGCTCCACCGGTAAGGACTTGAGTCGATGATAAAGGGACCTTCCCATTTGGGCTTGACTTTGTCCTTTTTCTTGTCGGCGGCGTAGAACTAACTTCGCCAACATTGTAAGTTTTGGCCCGTGCTTCTCTGCTTTGATATCTTGAGCCTGGTGTTGATAGAATGTGGAGCGGGCTTTTGCCACGTCACGCTGCTCCTCAAGGCATCAAACTGTCCTGCCGATCGAGCTCGGCTTCTCTTTCTTCGTACATGCGCCGCGAGGTGAGTCATGAATTATGTCATGAGGCAGAACTGCCTCTGCGCCGTATCTCCATAAGAATGGTGTGAATCCGGTGGTGCGATTAGGCGTGGTCCGCAGCCCCAGTCTGGTCGAGCTCCTCTACCGTGTGTATTAGATTCCTTGTGAGACCGCACTAATCTGGGTTTGATGCGCTCATGATTAGACCATTTGCTCGCTCGACTTGACCGTTAGTTTGAGGGTGATAGACTGAAGCATAGTTGAGCTTAATGCCCATATTTTTGCACCAAAGTTTGACCTCATCGGCCGTGAAGTTCATGCCGTTATCGGTGATGATGCTATGGGGGCGCCGTAATGGTCTCGACCCACGATATGAAGTCTATCACCGGCCGGATTGGCCGTCTTAACGACTTGGCCTCTATCCATTTGGTGAATTTATCCACCATGACCGGTAGGTATTTTTCCTTGTGGGTTCCTCCTTTAAGGGGTCCAACCATGTCAAGCCCCCATACCGTGAAGGGCGGTGATGGGTATAGTTTGGAGGCGGTGGGTGGCATGTGGCTTTGATTAGCAAAGAGCGGCAACCGGCGCATCGTTGGACTAAGTCTGAGCATCTGCCGGGCCGTCGGCCAATAAAATCTTATCGGAAGGCCTTGCTTACAAGGGCCGAGCTCTGGCGTGGTGCCCTTGAGTCGGCATGAATTTCAGCGGAAGATTCTGCCCTTCCTCTTTGGAGATACACCTTTGAAGGACTCCGGTCGTGCTTTTCTTATAAAGCTCTCCCTCATGGACTTTATAGGCTTTAGATCGCCACACTATGCAGCGTGCCTCGTTTTGGTCCTCGGAAAGTTCCTGCCTGGTTAGGTAGGCTAGGAATGGTTCCATCCACGGGGCAATGACTGCCATTATTACGTGGGATGAAGATGTTACTTCGTTGGCAGAGCCTCAATTGTGTCGAGAATGTTGATTGTCGAGGCGGTGCTGTTGGGTCGGGCTGTTATTCCGGACCCCTTCCTATATCTGGATGGCTTGAATAACCTCTCTAAGAAGATATTGGGGGCGGCATCGCGCTTTGCCAATGTCGTGCCAAGAAGTCTCTTTGCTGATTGTTTTTAGGGCTATATGGTGAAATTTGAGCCCTTGAACCGAGCTGACATTTTTAGGGCGGCGTTTCGATAAGCTGCCATTTTTGGATCCTTGGCATCAAACTCTCCATTTATTTGGGATATCGCGAGGTTTGAATCCCCGCGCACCTCTAGGCATTGAATGCCCATGGATACTGCCATCCAGAGGCCATGTAGAAGGGCCTCATATTGATTGCATTGTTGGAGTCCGTATACATTATTTGAGATGCGTATTGAGGCTGTATCTCCTATTGGGGACGTCGAGCAGCCTTGACCCCAGACCAGCCAACATTTTGGATCCGTTGAAGTGCATGATCCAGTTGGAATATGTCGTACTCTTTAGGGAGTTCGGCTTGAGTCCATTCGGCGGCGAAGTCGACAAAACTTCGCGACTTAATGGCTCGCCGTGGCTTATAGGTTATGTCGAGCGGGAGGAGCTCAATGGCCCATTTGGCAATCCGGCTGTCGCGTCGCGGTTGTTTATAATGTCGTTAAGAGCTACTTGAGCTCTGTTATTGGACACTCTTGAAAGTAGTGTCGCAGCTTCGGGATGCCATAAACACGCGTCGCTATCTTTTGATAATGCGGATACCGTGACTTGCATGGAGTGAGGACGGTGGACACGTAGTAAACTGGTTTTGAAGGGAACTTGTGTCGTCGTTTCTCGTTTGACAACGAGCGCTTACAACTTGATGAGTTGCGCGATGTATAATAGCATTAGTTCGCCCATGTTGGTAGCGGCCAAGACGGGTTTATTGCCAATATGGCTTTTATTTCTTGAGTCCGGCCGTGGCGGCATCAAATCCCTCGAAGTGTTGGTGCGCCGGAGGAGGTGATAAAGGGTGGGATATCCAATTGTGTGAGCTCGGATCTTGGCTGGGTTTGCTTTAATTCCTCTACGGATACAATGAAGCCCAAGAGCTTTCCGGCTGATGCGCCAGCGCATTTTCGGGTTAAGCTTGATGTCATATGTTGGAGATTATCGAATGTGAGCCTCAAGTCGTCTACTAGAGTTCGACATGCTTGGTTTTGGCGACCACATCATCTCGTATGCCTCCTTTGTTTTGCCGATCTGGTTTTCGGACATATACGAATCATGCGCTGATATATTGCTTGGCGCGTTTTTGAGCTCGAAGGGCATTGTGTTGAAGCGAGAATGGGCGTATGGGGTGATAAATGCCGTTCGGATTGATCAGGTTCTGCCATCTTAATTTGATGGTAGCGAGTATCGTCGAGAAACACAATGAATCGTGTCCTGCGGTAGCATCGATAATTTGATCGATCGCGGGGGAGGAAGGATCCTTTAGGCAAGCCTTGTTGAGGTCCTTGAAATCGACACATAGGCGCCAGGTTTGTCCTTCTTTGGTACCATCACTAGGTTTGCTAGCGGTCCGGATGTTTTATATCTCGATGAATCCGGCCTCCAATAGTTTAGCTAGATCCTCTCCCATGGCTTGTCTCTTAGGTTGGGGCTTGAAGAACTGTTTGGTATCTTGAATCCTTTTAGGATGTTTAGGCTGTGCTTTCGGCCAGCCGAGGCAAAAATCCCAATTTTTCGTAGGAATTCTCGTAGTCTTGGCGCTTACGTCCGGTTTAGTTGTGCCCGATGGAGCCGTTTTTGTAAGTCCGTTGGGTGGACTTGGAATTTGACTATTTAAGCCGCTGGTTTAAAGGAGGTGGACTTGGATCTTTTATCGAGTATCACATCGTCCTGTTCACCGTGAAGCCTGTGTGATCGGTTCCTCGGCGCTAGGGCTTGGATAGTGCCTCAAGGGCTAGTCGGCTGTCTTGTTTTGGTAGCAGTGCTATGTCAGGTCACTAGCAAGAGTGATGATTCTGTTGGGCCGGGCATTTTGAGCTTCATGTACCCGTAATGGGGTATAGCTTGAAAAATTGTGAATGCCTCTCGCCCTAATAGGCGTGGTATCCGCTCTTGAGCAGGGCCACTTGGAACATGACCTCCTCGGACCTGTAATTATCCGGCGTGCCAAACACCACATCCGATGTGATTTTTCCTATACAGCACGCTTCCCGGTGGGTATTATTCCTCTAAAGGTTGTGCTGCTTCGCTCAATGCGGCTCAGTCTATTTCCATTTTGAAGGTTTCCTCATAAATGAGGTTCAATCCGCTGCCACCGTCCATGAGTACCTTGGTAAGCGAAAACCGTCCACTATCGGATGAGGACCAATCTTCTTTGGTGCTTGGGCTGTTTGGAGTTTAGGTTCATCAACGGCATTAAAGTTAATAGCCGTGTCCTCCATGGATTTATTGTTGCTACTTGGTAGACTTGGCAAGGCTGCGGGTGTTCGTTTCGCATATTGTTTGATCGTAAGTCTCAAAGACTGTTAATACCGTCTTGGTATCCACAGTGGAGCTCTGTGGATCTTTGGGGTTAAAGCTCTTCGCCACTTTTGGCCACTGCGGATTATCCAACATGCACTAAGGCTATGAGTTGGTGTGGCGCCCTCTGTAATATGAATTTTACGAGGTCCGTTGAGCCATCCCTCGATGCGGTTCCATGCCCGTAGGAAGTTCTTGTTTTTGGTGTTTAACCGGGTGATTGGCGATAATCGCCCTTTTATTTGAATTGGGTTTGTATTGGGGCGGATTGTCCCAAAATCTTGCTTGGTTTTCGAGCGCTTTCCATCATACGCAGTACTTTTCGTACTATGGGCGCCAAGTCAACAAAGCGTGTAATTTCCACGGCAACTTATGGCGTTGAGTATTCCTTGTCCGTGCAATTATTGCGAGAAGAATGAAATTGCGTCTTCCTCGCGGCGATCCTTTATCTGTTCATAACGGGAGAATCGACCCGATAATGATGTCTTTGTTTCTTGAGCTCTTGCCTAATATTGGATAGATCGCCTATGTTGGTGGGTGGGTGGAATTAGATCCGAAACCCCACCCAATCTGAAACTCAAGGGCCAAGGGTTTCGAACTTCGAAGCTTGGATTCTTGGATGTAGATCCCTTGAATCTAGCGGTTGCACGACTCTAAGTTCAGGTCTTGAGTGGCGTCCTCCCCTCATGAGTATCAGACTTGGAGGGATGGGAATCAGACATAGTTAGTCCTTAACATAGATGAAGGGTGCGCGCATTGTTCCTCCACCACATCAGCGTGATGGGTGACACAGGGAGAGTTAATCTCTCTCGGATCGGGTTTAGGCCCAATCGATGCGTGATCTGTGGCGACTCCTGAGGCGGTGATGCGATCCAGAGCTCGTTTAAAGAAGAGCTCCATCGGATCTAACTGCTCGGCGAGTTCGAGTTGACATGAAGATTGCTTTTGATGACTGAGAAGTCATCGTCGGTAGCGACGGCGAACATGCGGTCATAAGAAAACCGCCTAGCGGAGAGTTTGGCCGATAGCCAAAGCTCCTTTAACATGAGCCGTCTTTAAAGGCGGGATGAGGCATCCTTCACGATGGCGACAGCATAGTGGAACTGTCAATGAAAATACCAATGTCGATTGTAAAAATCGGCGGATCTCGGTAGGGGTCCCGGCTGTGCGTCTAGGCGGATGGTAACATGATACAAGGGACGATGTTTTACCCAGGTTCGGGCCCTCTCGATGGAGGTAAAACCCTACTCCTGCTTGATTAATATTGATGATATGGGTAGTACAATAGTAGATCTACCACGAGATCGGAGAGGCTAAACCCTAGAAGCTAGCCTCCGGTTTATATAGACACCGAAGAGGTTAGGGTTACAGAGTCGGTTATAATGGAAGGAGATCTACATATCCGTATCGCCAAGGTTGCCTTCACGCCAAGGAAAGTCCCATCCGGACACGGGCGAAGTCTTCAATCTTGTATGTTCATAGTCCGAGTCGGCCAATGGTCATAGTCCGGCCATCCGGACAGCCCCTAATCGAGGACTCCCTCGGTAGCCCTGAACCAGGCTTCAATGGCAGCGAGTCGGTAGCATTGATTGTCTTCGGCATTGCAAGGCGGGTTCCTCCTCGAATACTTCATAGAAGATTTTGAACACAAGGATAGTGTCGGCTCTGCAAACTAAGTTCCACATACCACCGTAGAGAATAATATTTGCACAAATCAATCTGCTGATGTATTCATGATGTGACATCACACTACGGCCAAGCCTTTATTTGAATCGTTTTTACCGTCCCACCTCGGTAGCGTTTAGCGGCGGTTTCCTTAGCACGTCTTGTCGAGCAGAGATCATGTCCCCTTATTCGGGATTCTCATTAATACAGGCGTGGGTAACCCAATCGTGCCCGTTGGCATGTCTCCTCTATCGGCGAGTCCCCAAGCGGTCAGGGAGGCTCTTGGTATTCAACCTCTTTATAAAGAGACCAGGCTCTACTCCTTTCTTTCAATCTCAATCGAATCCGCCCGTCGCCTTCGATGATGTCCGGCGCTTGACCTTCAAGGCGGTGGATGCCTTCCTCCGTTACGGAAGAAGGCGTGCTAAAGCTGAGAGATGCGGGTATCTAACGGTGAAATCTCGCATAGGCTGCCTGCTCAAGGGCAGGTTATTCCCACTCCCAAGCCGGTGAGAGCATGGTGTTCACGTCTCACTTCCTTGAGGCTAGGCTTCCAGCGGACCCCTTCGTGAGGGCTCATGTTTTATTATGGGCTGGAATTTCACGACTTGACTCCGGAGTCTATCCTCCACATCTCGCCGTTCATCATCGTGTGTGAAGCCTTCCTCCGCATTACTCCTCACGCCCGGATTGTGGCTTAAGACCTTCAAAGTAGAGCGAAGATGATCGAGGGCAACCTGCGAGTCTTGGGCGCTATTATAAGCAAGAATGTTGGGCTCCATCGCCGAGGGCTCTTTTCAAGAGGAGTTCAGCTTATGCAGCGAGAGTGGTTTTATATCACAGCTCGGGGGCACCAAGTGGGTGGCACCACCTGCCTTTGCTCGGGTCCCCACCACAGCTAAGCGTCATGGGTCAATAAAGTTTAGCGGGGCCATCCAGGGCGTGCCCTTGTTGCGCGGGGCGCGTTAGAGATCTCGAAAGAGACATCAATTTGGTCGTAGTAGCGCAGGTCATGCTGATTCGCCGCACCTGCCCTGCAAGCGTCGCCCCCCTGCGCTGTGGGAGTTTAATCCGGAGGGACCACGAGCCCTCCAACATTTCTGAGCGTGATGCCCATGGAGATGTACAAATTGTTCTTGGATCACAAGCAATCTGTCGGACTCGACCGAGGATGCAGGTCTGGCTGCAATCGCCGGATACTCAAGTAAGTAGTCTGTGCCGGACCGCCATTCATATATTTATCATAAAATTGCCCTTAAAAAGTTGTCCCTTAAGCGGAGTGGATAAGCGAAAGCAAAGCTAATCGGATGTCGGCCCCCTCCACGAGACCACGCGGATCCGTGTTAACGAGGATGCTAGAGGTTGTGCCTTTGGAAGAAGGCGAAGGGGGAACAAAGGCCACCGCCTCCCGAAGGAGGCTATCGGGAAAGGAGGAATCGAGAATCCCTCCATCCGGGGAAGAAGAGGACTACCTCTGAAGACCGGAGACCATGGTCTCAAAGCGGGAGAAGAAATCTTCGTCGGAGGGTCCTGCACGGGAGATGCCTCGGCCGCCTTTGTGCCCCAAGGGATCAGCCCTCCAATGAGCCGTAAGTAGAGGGAGTTTTAAAATAAGAGACATCCTGTTCTATTTGAGGAAGATAACTGAATTTTTACCTTGTAGTTCGGATCTCGGCCCTTCTCGTGAGCTCATCTTGAGGATCTTCCTCCGGAGATGATGGAAGTGGGCGCCTCCTTGCCGTACCGCCTTGCGGCAGGCGATCTGAGTGTAATAAATCACGGAGGTTTCTCCGAATCCGGCGGGGCGGAAAGCGATCTTATGGCTCCCACAGCCCTCCGTGTCGGCCTTGAAAAAGGCCATCGGACGATCTGGCACCGTCCGGTGCATGGTCGGAGCTAAAGGATCTGCTCGAGGCGAGCATCTATCTTAGAAGAACACCGTGCATTGATGGACACGGTGATTGAAAGATTTCATCCGAGAGCAGGTTGCGAGACCGTCGAGGAGTTCTTGACAGGTTTTGAGGTACGAAATGATGTACCTCTTGACAGTTCCGCATATATAAGATCGTCATGTGTAGATAGTAGCCACGAGACTCATGCGTTATCAAAAATGACGGTGCGCCAGGATCATAATCCAGGTATAACATGTCGCCGTTCCTATGTAGGTGGCGAAGTGTCGATGGCTAGCGGACTGATGAATTGCCGAGCTAAGCGGCAACAGCGTGGCGAGATGCCGACATCACGCTTGTTAACAAGCGGCAGCGAGCACAAGGTATGTAATTTCGCGAAGACACCGGTAAGAGCAGCTTGATGCCGTACCTTACAACATGTGCTTGATGCAGATGGTGCGCTGCCATGGAGAGCGTTAGGCGGAACTTGCGAGCCAAGGAAGCAGGCGGAGAAGCGATCGGCTGCCTTAAAAGCGGCGAAGAGCTGAAAGCCGAACAGGCTGCTCCTTTGCCGAAGCAAGAAGGAAATGGTCGAGATGGCTGTGAAGTTGAAGAATGCTGCCGACCGCTGCGAGCTTATTGAAAAAAGAAGATCGGGCGGAGCGGAAGGACCTAGAAGGCCACTACGGGGCCAGGATGCGGCAGCTGCAATGAGAGCTATGAAGGAGGAGCTCGTCGGGCCGGTGATATCGCGGTGGAAAGCCCTTTATCTGCGGATGAAGTTCGGGATCCTTAATATGCTCCGTTGGACGGTTGTGGAGTCGGCGGACACTTACTGGACTTGGCGGCGAGTGCATGAATGGCGACGAACACTTCCGAGATCAAAAGGATCTAGAAGTGGAAAAGCTTTTTGTCGCAGATTCCACAATCGGGCGCCCACTTCCATTAACCGATCGTTTGGCGCATGGGCGGAGCTGAATAGGTTATCCGGACTCGCCATGAAGTATGTTGTGAGTCATCTGTGGCGAAAGGCTGAGCGAAGAGTTATTTTAGCTTGGTGCAGCAATTCCTTGGTGCGGTGCCGCATATCAATGCAATGAAGAGGTCAGCGTGCATAGAGGTGCGGATGGCTCTTGCCGTGTCAAGACATCTTTGGCGGAGATGAAGGCCACCGATGTTGCATCCCAAGATTGGACGGGAGTCAGTACGCGAGCACTATTTTCGAGGGAAGTTCTGCGAGCGCTCATTTAATAAAGCGTAGTGCTTGAAGGATATTATGTTGAATAACATGTATTATTGTAAAACAATGTTTGAGGAATATAAAAGCTTTTATACTTGTGCCTTCAAAATTAAAATACCTCTTATGCGGCCGATAATGTATATGTATATATAACTTTGAAAGATGGCGATCGTCGGCTTTAGCCACGCATATAATGCGAGGTGTTATGAAAGCGCATTTTCACACTTGATCCAACGTATTGGTCCTATAAAGGAGGTGATAGCGCGGCGAACTAGGCAACGGACTATAATGCTTTATCACTTTCACTTAGCCATAGGAGTTTGGCGGTGGGGCTACTATATAGCCCACAGAATACCAGCTCACCCGAATTCGAGGCGCATGTGTGCTGACGGAAAGCGACCCTTCGTTAATGTGGAGAATCCTAAAGATTCAGCGGGTCATCAGTGGTTGACCATTATCACGCTATATCATGACAGTCAGTTTTCGGCTTTCTCTCTTGAGGTGCTCGCTTTGGCGAACGAGGCACAACATGATAGTTCTCCGAGTGCCGCCTTAGCGATAGGCGGGCGTAAGGCAGCAAAACACAGGAGCCGAGCAAACCCAACATTTGACCAAAGACATGATTAGGAGATGATGCATATAAGGCCAAACTTCATGACGCCGAACACTCCCTAAGGTATTCGGTCTTTATGAAAGCGGGCTGAAGAACGCCCTTAGTAGTAAGCCCACTGGTGTCCAGTGCAGCGAAATTCGACATGGCCACATGCCAAGGCGCCAGACCTCCACCTTGGTTATAGCAAGAAACCGGGGATGTGTATCAACAAGAGAGTTAAAAAGGTTTACGCAGAGGTCTTAATCTGAAAAGAATCCTTGGGGCGGGTCCCTCTGCGTCTGCGCTTGTGTCTCCGTTGTGCGTATCACGGGCCAGGTGTAGCATGGTGTTCATCTGTAAAGAGAGAACTTAGTTGAAAAATATCGATGCGAAAATATCGTTATAAAAGTACAATTTAGAAAATGAATAAAATTGAGTTTATTATCTCTTGTTGTACATCGCGGAGCCCTTATGCGAGGGTATCGGCTAGTAAGCCCTTATATGTTTCGCGGACTCGTCTAGCCATGTCAAAGTCTGAGCGACCTGTTTAGGTGCTTTGATTAGTCAAGCCAGTTTGGTGTGTGGCTGTCAAGGCAGCCGCACAATCTTCCATACGAGGAACACTCGATATTTCAATTTAATGAGATGATGCCTCGTGGATCGGGCATTTAAGTATAAGAGATGCATAATGCGGTATTGCGTTAAAGCGGGTGAAAGCTTGGCGTCCTAGTAGTGCTTGATAGCTACTTGTAAATGGGGCGATGTGGAAGGTTAGCTTTTAGCGGTGGAAGTTGTTGGGTGAGCGAACATAACTTCTAGCGAGGAGAAGAGCCCGTACAATGGGCATCTGGGCTGGCGTTACCCTTGAAAGGAAGTGTTGCTATGGCGAATTGTTGTTGGGTCTATCCCCATTTTGCGGATTGTGTCCTGATATAGCAGGTTTAGATCCTTTATCGCCGTCCATTAGGACTTGTGTAAAGTGGAGTCATCAGTTATCGGATCTAATACCAAGGAAGTCCAGCCTGCGTTCGGATACTTCTAGAGTAATCCTGTTGGTGAAGGTGATTGGTTTTAACAACTAGTGGCGGGACTCCTGCAGGATAGGCCGTATGGTGCGTATCTCTATAGGCGCCACTATGTTTTCCCTTTTGTCATGTGAAGTGAGTTTCTTGTTTTGACTTCTTGTGGGAAATTCTTTTGTTTTCGGTGCTCTGTTTGTGGGGTTCGTCATCGTCCTCGCTTGGTGTGTCGAGCCCCTTGTGTTCGGCGTTGAGTTTGCAGTTGCTTGAAGACCCAACAATCTCTGTGGGTATGGTTTGCGGGCTTCGAGAATCTTGTGGATTTGGCATATCTTGTCCAAGATTTTGTTTAGGTTAGATATCTCGTCCTGTTATCCTTGAGGGCAACTTTTTACGATTCTGCCGAGCTTTTGAATCCGGCATTGGTATCGTGCTCTTGGGTTGTTTCCTTGGTCGGCGCTGGTCCTTGCTGCGTCGTGGTTTCCCGTTCCATCCCTAACCCGGATGTACTTGGGTGTTGGTCGCATCTTGCCAACCAGCTATCCTCTCCTAGCATAAGCGGGTCATGAGGCTTATTAATGCGGCCATTGTTCTTGGCTTTTCTTGCGAGGTGTCTGGCGAGCCATTAGTCTCGAGCGCTGTGTTTGAAAGCTGCTAAGGCTTCAGCGTCCGGACGATCGACTATCTAGTTCTTTTTAGTAAGAAATCTGTTCGAGTTTCGGGCTGACTCTCCGGGTTGTTGGGTTATATGACTTAAATAGTGCGCATCGGGAGGTCGGACATAGGTCCCTTGAAAATTTGCTCGAAAGGCATCCTCGAGCTCTTCCCAACTTCAATGGTGTTTTGGGAGGCTTTTAAGCCAATGCCGGGCTGGCCCTTTGAGCTTGAGGGTATGTATTTTATGGCGTGGAGGTCATCTCCTCTAGCCATGTGTATGTGGAGGATATAATCCTCAATCCAGACTCGAGTGCATTGTTCCGTCATATGCCTCTATGTTTACGGGCTTGAATCCCGCTGAAATTCATGGTCCTGCACCTCGTCGGTGAAACATAGGGGTGTCGCGGCACCCTATATTTTAGTTTGCCGTGATGTTTGGATACTTGTTGCGTTGCGTTGCTTACTAGAGCTTGCTTTCTTGGCCCGTAGATAGATCTGGCTGGGCCATCTTTTTGATCTTGAATCCTTGTGCGGATCGGCGTGTCGGCTTGTGTCTTGGCGCCATTTGCCACACTATGTTGGTCATGGGGTCGTTTATCCGACCGGGTGGCTTCCTTATTTTTTGATTGCGGAGGATCTAAGGCCTCTTCATCAAATTCCGGCAGTAATTTTCACTTGGATAGCTCTTTGTGTGGTGGTATCCTTTGTATCTATCTGCGGTGTTGAGTACTTTGCTCCATCTAATTCTGAGTGCATCTTCCGCTGTTTGAGCTTCCATTTCTGCTTTTTGAGGCTACATACGATGGCGATGAGCCTATTTGGAGGTTCTTCTGCTCCAGCAATCTGTCCGGCGTGGTCGTCCGGACTGTTATCTTCTTGAGGGCGGGTTGTTTATAAAAGTTGTCCTGTTAGGACGGTTGCTCGATGGCATGTTAAATGTCGTCCGCGGTTCACCCTGCTCTATGGCTGGAGTGCGTATGGCTGTTGTCTCTGTCGAGGTGGGGTTGAATGGCGCTTACGCCGCCGCTTTGACTTCTTTTGAGAGCGATCCCTCGTTCGTCCTTTATTCCTCATCGTCATTTCTTTTAGGTGTGTCCACCATGTATACATCGTGGGATGAGGTGGTTGTCCGGTGCCCTATAGGCGCTGGTTCTGATCGTCTCCTACATCGACGGTGGCTACAAAGTGGGTGGTGAGTGGGCTTTGAATTTCTTCGTCGTCCGCATCCCAACCTTGCTGACCATAGTCGGCCAGGGCTCTCGATAAAGAGAGACTTTAGTGAATTCAGAATGTCGCCCGAAAGGCGAGTCTGAAAAGATGTCATGGCGGTGAACTCCATGATCGGCGCCCAATTGGATTCGATTGGCGAGGCGCGGAAGGTTGGTCGGAGGAGTCCGGCACCTTGGAGTCTAAGCTTTGCAAAGGACAAGGCTGGTGTTTGGCTCGATCGCCGTAGAGATTGCAGCCCAGGCGGTGTCCAGCCACCGTCCTCGATTAGGCGCGATCGGCTCGAGCTGAGGCGGGCGGACTGGTGCAGCCTCGAGAGCCTTGTTCGTGGCGAGCTAGATCATGCCATCGTAATAGTGCGGCTCGCCGCGGTTGTGGCTCGGATCCGTCGAAGATCAAGTCTCCGCGGACGTCGGCCGTGTAGTTTAAAGTTCAAATCTGACTGATGGCGGGGGTGTAGCTTCGATCTGCTCTAGATGGCCAGCGAATTGGCCCGATTGCAAAATCGCCATCTGAAGATCTGTCCAGGGAAAAGTCTCACCCTGGACCGCATCGTTATTGATGATCGGAGGAGCCATCGGGCCTAAAGATGGCGACACGGAGGAACTCTCAATGAAAGCACCAATGTCGGTGTCAAAACCGGCGGATCTTGGGTATGGGGTCCCGAACTATCGTCTAGGCGGATGGTAACGGGAGACAAGGGACACGATGTTTTTACCCAGGTTGGGCCCTCTCGATGGAGGTAAAACCCTACTCCTGCTTGATTAATATTGATGATATGGGTAGTACAAGAGTAGATCTACCACGAGCGATCGAGAGGCTAAACCCTCGAAGCTAGCCTATGGTATGATTGTTGTTCATCCTCTGGACTAAAAACCTCTAGTTTATATAGACACGGAGAGGGCTAGGGTTACCGCAGTCGGTTACAATGGGAGGAGATCTACATATCCGTATCGCCAAGCTTGCCTTCCACGCCAAGGAAGATCCCATCCGGACAGGCGAAGTCTTCAATCTTATATCTTCATAGTCCGAGTCGGCCAAAGGTTATAGTCCGGCCATCCGGACACCCCTAATCGAGGACTCCCTCACCCTCAAATATAGACACCTCACTCTTTATAAAGTCACCGCCACCACCACCACACACACACACACATAGAAGGTCGTTCTCTCCCCAGACACCAACACACGAGCACATTAACACCCTCTCTCTTGTAAAGTCCGGACCCCAACATAGGTCTCTATCACTTTGTCTCCCGGGCATGCACGTCTCTTCCCTCACTCTCTAGGTCTCCCACTATCTCCCTTACCCAAGCACACACACTATGTAGAGTGTATATTTCCCATACACACAAGCGTCGCCCCAAGCGTCTATCTCCCTAGTTATGTGGTTCTCGCGCACTCACCTCACACACCCCCACTGCAAACAAGCACACTTTGTCTCCTTTGCACCACTCTCCTCTTTCTATCTCTCCCACATGCGGACCATGAGCTCCTTCCACAGCCATACATATATGTCGTGACTCTTTGCATAGCTCCCTAATGTATAATCGTTCTCGATTTCGCACATTGTTCTCTACACCATCTATTCTAGATCTCTCATGAAGTCCCTATCACACACACGATGACTCCTTCCCCTGCCTCTCCGTTCATAGGCCAATTTCGGACAACATCAACATTGTCTCCCTATCTATACGCCATTTATGGACACAAACGACCCCTCTCTCACCCCCTCTCTTCCTCTCTCTCTCTGTCTCTCTGTCTCTATGTCTCTCTCTCTCTCTCTCTCTCTCTCTCTCTCTCTCTCTCTCTCGTCACTAGCTCTCTCTCTTTCTCTTGCTCTCACACCCCTCTCCCACACACACTCTCGATGTTTCTTCCAAAGAGTCTGCTCCCCCCACCCGCACCCGTGCTATCTCGCTACTACACATGTCACACCATTCCCCTTCCCTTATACTAGGTTTACATCTTCAGTGGTCTCTCTACTCCACATACCTCTCTCCTGTCACACACAAGCGCGTGCACAAACACACACAGACACGCACAAACACCCATTTATTTGGATCCTCATCTCTCCCCATGTCCGCATGTGTATCTCACACACTCACTCTCTAATTATGTATATGTGTCTCCACGTTACACAACACAAAGCCCCATGTACATGTCTCTCTCTATCCTCCACACACATAGACACAAAGAATCTGTTATCATTGCCTCAGTCTCTAACATATCGCACACTGCTCTCTCTCTCTCTCTCTCTCTCTCTCTCTACTTAAACACACTCAACAATGAATAACTTACCGTCTACTCATCAACGATCGTGGCGATCGTCGAACACGAGGCGTGAAAAAGAATAAATCTACGTGCTTAGACCACCTAGTATGACTACTAGGACTAGAGCAAGCCAAAAGCGCAGCGCCGTCACCCCCCCTCCTTGTCGTGACGGGAAAATCTTTGTTTTACAGTCGAGAAGTCATTGTGCTAAGGCCCCACATGCTGAGGCGTTGAATAGAATGTAGATGCTAGTTTATTGAAGGAAGTATCGATTATCGTTTGTATCTCCATACTTATATTTCTTCTTTTATAAAAACCGAGTTGGTGATGATGATGCGTGTGCCATCTTGCAATATAGACCGTCGATCTATATCGGCGGATGGAAATTAAACTAAAAGATACCGCACCCTCTCCACATTTGCAGACAAGGCCTTACCTCATTCATCCTTATCTCCAACAAACCTCATTGTTGAGCAATTAAGAAAGGAAGCCTCTGGAACAAACTTGCCTAGTGGCCGCTCGGCATCGTCAATCCCATGCCTTCGCTCGGTCAGGCGACCAACCACCACCACACCCAACTCCTCTTCACCTTCTCTCATATTTCTCGAGATATCATTAGTTTTTACACATGGGATTACTCCATGAGGTCAATCACAACAAGTGTTTTTATAAAAAATGCATCTTGATGTTAAGTTAATGCACAGATCTTGCTAGTACTCCTACACAAGACTAAGTTGGTGATCTTGGTGTATGCGCCATCCGTCGTTTCGGCCATTAGATCTACATCTAACGATTGTGAGGTAAGTTGTTGCCTTTTCTCACCAACATCCCACTTGTCTACCAATTTGCAGAAAAACCCATAATTAGTATCTTAAAACCAACCACATCCTCACGACCTCACCAAAACAGCCCAAGGAATATATTATAATTGAAACATAATATACATATGTATATCAAAATTAGGGTGTTTTGTACCATGTTTGTGAATAAGTATTATTCTAATTATGATTAGTTACAGCGGACATGAACATTGCTAGTATTTCCAACCATGTATTTTTTCTAGTATTCCATAGTTTGAGTTTTCCATCAAGATATTAGTCACTCATGGTTGATATTTACTTTCAATCATGTACACATATGCACTATGTAACTAGCCTTGCTTATTGGCTTCCAAAGCTTAACTTTCACTCCTACTTACAATATGTAGAGTATTTAACAAAAACTACCACTTTCAACCAGCCCTAGGAAGAATCTATTGTACAAAAATAGCAAAACATACCCAAAATTTCTTAATCCATGCCAAAAACTACTACTACCTCCGTTTCAGTTTACAAGTCTTGTGCGTATACCTAGGTTGTCAATTTTCTCACCCTAATATAAACTATATAGCACAAAAATTATACCTTTTGAAAGTAGAAACTCCATAGTTTATGTTGGTATATTTTTTGTAATATATGACTTGTATTAGGTTGGTCAAATTGGCGACCTAGGGTATCTGCGCCGTGTAAGCGAGAGAGAATAGTACTACCTAATAGTCCTACCGATTAGGTTCGTTTAAACCAATTTATCACTGAGTTGGCCCCACGTCCGTCTTGTGAGGCATCTTAAACCAACACATTTTGTTTGACCGTTGACACGAGGACCCCGCCGACCTTCTATCCTGTTATTCCCCTCAAATCATTATTTTCCTAAACATTACTTGATGCGTGTTAAATCGGTGGCGCGGTGATGGCGAGTTGGCTGCCGTTCGCCCGGACGGGCGACGCCTTGTTGGCCTCCGAACAGGTTGGCGAGCTGGCCGGCGTGACTCACGGCGAGCAAGCCACCGCTTTGGCCTTCACTCGAGCGGATGGCTGCTTTGGCGCGGCCAGCGGCAACAAGCCGCCGCACTACCGTGCCAATCTAGCTAGCAAACCTTGCGGACAAGCAGCTGGGCGGAGCTATCTTGGCTGGCTAAGCGACGCGCGGCGGACGGGCTGGCATCCGGGCTGCCGCAACATGGGCTCCGCACGCCGGCGGTTTGACCTGTATACGCCGTGGTGTAGCTGCGTCCCATGGCGAGGATGACTAGGAGGGCGGGCGGAGGTGGGAGGTCACTCGAGGATTTTGGTTGGTAGAGCATGTACAATGGTTGATAAGGTAGTCTTATCTTAAGTCTGCCGGCATATGCAAGTGGTAGTAGTTTCTTCGCATTTAGTGGTTTCTTGCATTATTAGGGGTTTCTTGTAAGGAACAATGCACGTACTACTAGCGACAAAAGGCGATTCTAGGCTGCGTTGTACTCAGCGAGTACTACTAGTGGTCGCGGAGTGTATACCTCGTTTTGTGGGTTCGATCGGCGAGCATACGGCGTCCTTTAAAAAAATAGTACTAGAACTACACTTAGCTGCGAGCCAATATTTTACGGGTAGTTTGAGTTTTGAAGTCAAGCAGGACGTGCAGCCCTAAGCTGGGTGCCTTTGGACAGCCTAGCCACGTGAGCGGGTTTTCCTTCCCACATCCGTTGCTCGCGTGCTCGCCCTAGCCGCACCTACGCTTGCAGCTTCCTCATCAGCTAGTAGTAGCATATTTAAACTAGCGCCTCCCAATTAAGCCGAGGCGGAAATGCTGGCGGGGCATTGGGAAGCTGTGCAATATGGCTCGATGCTCTATGTAAAGTGTTGTACTACTAGTACTCTGTAGCTTGTGGTGTTGCGCATGGACTTCACTCCATTATCGGCTCTACTATAAAGAAATTCCTCTTAACATGTTTTTTTTTGAAGCGGAGGCAAAAGCTTTGCTTCATCTCATTCATAAAGAAGGAACTACTAACAAAGTTCGCGAGATCCATTACACCTCCACAAATGGGCGAAAAGCCTAGTCTCGCTGTATCAAATAATTCAAATGTTCGCCCCCATGAGACCGCGATAACCGTCAGCGATAAATAGGCTGCTAGTGTGTGTGCGTGAGAGGCAAGCTGAGTGGGAAGCTACTCTCTCGTGAGGAGGCGGCTGAATATAGCACCGAGAAGTACCCACTGAGGCCACTCTGTGAGGTATACTTCCCCTACATTGATAGTACAGCGATGGTTCTGAGAACAGTAGTACCCTCCACTTCCAGCTGTAGCTCCTTGGCCTGAGATTCAAGAGTTCAAAACGGTGCACTATACTAGACTAGACTATACTAGAAGTATAGTACATCGCACTAATACTCGTAGTTGAGAAAAGTAGTACTGGTACTGCTTCTGATCTGATATGTACTCCTCCGTCACATAATGTAAGGCGTTTTTTGACACTAGTTGGCGTGTACAAAAATGGCAAAAACATACCAAAATTTCTTAATCACATAAAAACTACTACCTAGTGCCAAAAATTTTCTTACTAGTGCTATTATTTATAGTATAATGCAATCCCATAACGTTCCATAATGCTAGTACTAGTAGTAAATAATAGCCTCACCCCTTATTGAGAGCGATCTACAGTTGGAAGGGCGAGGCCTGCAGATTACTATGCTCTTATCTCCTCCTCTTGATTCCCCTCCCCAGAAGAAGGCAGTTCGTCGCTGCTCCCATGGATTCGCCAGGCGGTTCTCCTCCTCGTCGGGGCTGGGAGACCATGGATGACGATCCTCTGGGAGAAATCGCACGCCCGCTCCGGCGTCCTCACCGCCCGCAAGACTCGGTGCTTCCTGCACCAACTTTTCAAGGCGCTGCTTAAACATGTTTGGGAAAAGGCCATGCTTGTTGGTCTTCCATCGTCCTCGAGGAGAAGGTTCTTCTATGGGACAATCCTTGAACAGTCCACGCTCCTGGCCATGGTTGCGCGTTGACTCCGATAGAGTTGCCGGCGTTGAGAGGTAGTCGGTTTTGTCCGATGAGCAGGTCGATAATGGAGTTTGATCATGTAGTACTTAGTTATTCCATTTCCATCCGTAATTTCTCCGCTGCCCACCGTCTTATATATAGGTGCAGGTCGGTGCCAATGAAGATTGGCTTGCATACCTCGGCGGATACCACCATCATTTTGCACAACATCCACAGCGGTCACGGCGTTCGGTGACCCTTCTCCACCATTGGGATCGGCCTTCGGACTGGCTGGGCTTGAATATGTATGATGATGCCTACATGAGATTGAAGAAGATAGCAATTGCGGACCCGCCGACAAAGCGGCAGCTCGGCGATTACTATCTCATCGCGGTGTTCGACATAAGTTGCCATCAATGCAAGGCAGCGATGGCGGTGGCGCATGTTGGCGGCAGATTTGTACCCTACTGCGTTCGAAGGCGCCGTGCGCCATCTGAGCGCATCTTCGCGGTGACAAGCCGGGGACTTGTTTCATCTGGTTGCCATCCTACTGATGCGGGGAGATTACAAGCGGAATGCACAAACCATCATTTGCATCCCTAACGGTACTCCATTATTTTGCGGGGACCAGTCATCCCCGATCAAAATAAGATCGCCGATCTGGATGTGCATTTGCATCCATGATTCGGTCTAACACGGAACCTTGTAGCTGACTTTGGCATATTGGGATCAACTATCTTAGCGTCGTTACCCATGGTACCAGCGATGTGCAACATGGTCACACAATCTACCACGATCGGACCGTCACCATCTACCGGGTATTCCATTTTTAACCCTCTCGCCTTCTCTTTCATTGTTGTACTAGTAGTATACTTAGTAGTACTAGTAGGAGTACTTTTACCTTGGAGGGCATTATAGCTAGCTGGGCCCTTGAAGACTTGAACCCACTAGCTGCCACCATTTTGTTTTCCATGTCTTACTATCTCATCCATGTAGCCAAGAGTGGCTATATATAATAAGCCGGTTATTTTACTTCCTCTATACGGAGTAGTACTATTTCTTTGCAGTATTCTTGACCGCCATATTTGAGCACAACATTATTATGCATGGACCTTGACTATATCGTCACCATGTGTCAGATCTGGGATGCGCGTGTACGGATGAGCGGCGCCGAGTTCGACCCCGTGATGCTACGTGGGTGCGAGGAACACTCTTGGAAGTACTCGCTTTTCATCGAGGACAGCTACCCCATTGTGAAGCGGATGCCACCTTCCGTGCCACGACAAGGAAGGCCTGCCGTTCATGAAGCATGGTTGTGTCTTCATTGCGCATGCGCGGATGAGCGACATCTTTGGGACACGCTATCCCTGATTTATGTCGCTTCAGCTTGGATGAGTCTCCATCGTGTGGAACCGGACTAGAAAGCTGCGACAATGATTCCGTTGCCCACCGCTATGGATCGTGCCATCCATGAAGAACACAGGGATTGGAACACGGAGGAGGACATGCATGTAGCCCATCTATAGCGTGTAAGTGGAGTGCGGTAATTGTGAGCAGTAGCGCTGTGAATATATGTAGACTAGTCATGCACAAATTTATCACATGAATTGGAGATGAACTTGTGTGGCATCTTGGCATTTGTCCTTTAGAATTTATTACTAGTAAATGTGTTATGTACGTGCAACTTGTGTGGTTGTTGCGGGCTCCAACTGCGCTCTTTGAGAAAAAAAGGTGGCACAACTTTGGATATCGTGGCGTGGCGGCATCATACTGGTAGCATCGTTACGCTATAGTTGTAGTACACTCCTACTAGGGCGACAACTCCTATAAAACCTTGCGCTTGGCTCTTTGCCTCTTGGGAGGTTCAACAGTTCGTACTCGTGTGAACCTTGCACTTGCCTCTTCGCCTCTTGGAAGGTCCAACAATGATGATACTACAGTACAATATCGTCGGCAATCGACACCGATTGAACTGTTGCACGTCCACCTGAGGCGAGGCGAGGTGAGGAGAGGAAGAGGAGAGGCGCTGTAGTCAAAACCCTCTCCTCGTCCTGCGAACCACAGCGCAGCGTGGGCGAGGAAGGCGTAGTAAGCAAGCTTCTCCTCGTTCGGCGAGTTGACGGGACACATCAAGCAGTACTAGTACTAGTAGTAGTCCATCTGCGTCCTTTCCGATTAATATGGCTTAATTTGAAATGAGAAAAATACCTTTGGCGGTCAGCGTATGTAACAATCGCTCTTCGGTCACTATATATAGTTTTGCGTCGATTATCGATCACTAGCTCATCGTGAAGCACCGTATTGCACCCTCTTGACCGGCCACATAGTCGACGTGGCACTTTGTTGACTGGTTAAATTGTCACCTGGTTTACGGGTCCCACATCGGTTGGCGGAGCAAAGAAATCAGTTAAACAAAACTTTTCATGACGCCACACTAGTCCAACCCTTGCGCCGAACCGCCACTGGCTGTGTATGTGAGTGCATGCGTGTCCTCCCTCGGTCTTCCAACAAAGAGTGTACATCGGCTATAAAACAAAAGTGTAGTAGTACATGATGTACATCTACACTTCAATGCATTTAGCCTTTAATCTAAATCGATATTGATTGACTAATGCACCAACTTGTGCTGTAGGTATAGGCTACATGTATATCATAATTAGCAACAGCGGCCTTCATTTAATCTTCTTATCTCAATGGTGCATGCACATAAGTCTGCTACTTTTGGGCGTTAATTATACTCTGGTCGATGTGTAAATCTCTAAATGTACAGTCTTTCACGGGCGTAGGGAGTAGGTTGAGCACTTGGCGTGGCGTGTGTGTTGCGTCGTGTCTTTGTGTGCCGCATGGGTGCGTGGAGTGTTGCGTGCGTCCATGTGATGCGTGTGAGTGTTGCATGTTGCATGCATGCATGCATGCATGCATGGGCTTACTACCTCCCATTGACATGTTCATATTTCAAACTTCCTCTGTTCCTCCACCCTCTGTTCCCAAACACTCGGTATGTAAGTAAAGCCTCCCTCTGTTCCCAAATATGGAGTATTTGTCTTTCTGATTTCAACAAGTGACTAGTGCGGAGCAAAATGAGTGAAGTGGCGTAGAGGCATAGGGATCTTGTAGAAAGGTAATCCTCGCGATCCATCATTCCCCATCTCGGTCAGAGAGAACTATTCAACTAGTCTTCACGGTGAAGTGACAATACCGCTGCAGCGAGATGGGACACGTAATTAATAAGCTGAACCAGCGTGTTGGTGTTACTAAATCAGCCTTACCCTGCCATCATGTTTGCGATGAAACGCTTCCATAAATCGCCACCTGTGTCCTCCATTAAGCGACATATGGGCCCTCTTGTGGTAGACCCACATGTCATCGGTGTAACTATTTACACTCAGGAGGGCGGTGCCTATATCTGGTAGTAGTACTAGTAGAATTGAGATTTAATGCACTTTCTTCCCGTCTTCCACTCTTCTTCCTCCTCTCTTCTTCTTCCTCCTCTCTTCCCCATCGTCGGCTGCACCATTTACCCCGCTCCTTTGCTTTCGCCGCCGCGCCATCTTCCTTGGTAGCTCGCGTGTACCATATCCCCAGCTCACTACTTTCGGCCACACGAGGAAGCTTCTTCGCTCGCCGCGAATCCACTTCCCGCTGGCTCGCGAGCACCGAAAACCCCAATGGCAGAACCGGCCGACCGCCTTGAGCTGCGATTGGAATTCCCTCCCG
>JAHIAM010002604.1:0-26547 GCA_021605205.1 Aegilops longissima
CACCACCGTGGTGAGCCTCTTGTTCTTATCTTCTTTACGAAGGAAAAATATTCTTACTTGTATTATTTTCTTACTTTTATTATTGCATCTTATATAGTGCGATGGTTTTGGTATCCGCCCTAAATGGCCTAAATCCTGTCTATGATTTGGATGTGGTATATATTATCTTTTCATAACTATTGGTTCATTTATTGTTTATGAAAATTATGCGAGCCAACGTGACATAGATTTTATTTATCTAGGAGGTTGTTGAACGGAAATTCCAACAGACCCTATTGCCGAGAGGTTAAATTTAGTTGAAGAAGAAAACAATTTCTTGAAGGAAAAATAAAAAAACTTGAGGAGAAGATGATATTGGAGTTGCATGTTGCGGATGTAAATCGATGATCACAAGATCAAGATGGATGCAATGCGCTTGAAGATGAAAGATTAGAAAATATGCCATTCATACGAGGCTTGGTATCGGTATGCCGTTGGATCGGTTGTTACCTTGGTTGCGATTATGATCGTATTTGTTTTCACATTGAAATGTTTTACATAGTTCAATGTATGGTTTAATTAATTTAGATGCTCTGCGAGCTTTATGTTGTTAGATGAGAACTATGTATGTACTTTGGTTTTTATGTGATGATGAACTTCAATTAATTTGGTCATAATTATCTATTCATGATGTTCGTAATGATTTTTGACACATAATTATATATAATGCAGCGAGATGAACCGGCAATGGATGTACGGTGGCGTGACACACCTCAAAGTACATTAAGAGCGTGCATGCTTTTTCTCGAAGTGTTTGAGAACGGCAAACAAGCAGAATGGTTTTATGTATTGTCCATACCCTATATGTAGAATCTGAAAGTCTTACTCAATGGGAAAAATCCTTCACACCCACACTGCTTTACAAGGGTTTCATGCCACACTATAATGTTTGGGCCGAGCCGCGGAGAAATAGGGGTTATGATGGAAGGCAGCGAGGAAGAAGAATGCGATGACAACTATGTGCCCCTGAATACGGTGATGCTCTTTTGAACATCAAGATGCAGACGATGTACGCGATGGTGCTGCAGCAAACGTAACTGCTTGAAGATCAAGAGGAACAGACGATGTGCCGATGATGATGATCTCCATGGGTCATTGTCGATGCAAGGACACAATCACGAAAGTCAAAGGAGAAAATGAGTTCGATGCATGTTGAGGATCACAAAAAGGTTGTACCCCAATTGCGAATGGCAACACAAAGCTCGGTGCCGTACTCGAATGCTGCTGCGGTGGAAGGCGAGAATCTTGCATGCTGATAAAGATTTGAGAAGCTCTTTGAAAATAATGAAGAAGCTTCAAGGATAACAGGTGCTTGACGCATACATACGCATCAAAAGAAGGTCGTATGCCCTCTAGGATTGGAGGTGGAGAAGATACATGCATGCCCTAATGGTGCATCCTCTACCGTGGTGCCTACAAGGATCTGAGCATGCCCGGTATGCGGTGCATTGCGATATAAGATCGAGGCGTGAGATGACCACAGTGATGTTGTGGCGAGCCTCCGGAAGAGGTTCCTGAAGGTGATGTGGTATGCTCCTATAATACCACGGTTGAAAGCGTCTGTTGAAGCGGAGAGCATGCCAAGTTGATGTGATGTACGAGTGAGGACCGTAAGAAAAGGCGGGAAGTTGAGAGCACCCGTGGCAGGTCGTAGTGGAGAAAAAATCGAGAGAAATCTTTGGGATGAGTTGCAAAGGACCCAAGGAGCGTATGGTTTGCTTTAAGCGCGGATGGCATTAATCCTTTGAGGGAGCGAGCAGCAATCACAGCACTGGCCGTGACTCTATGTATGTATAACCTTCCTCCTTGGATGTGCATGAAGCGGAAGTTCATTATGATGCAGTTCTCATCCAAGGCCCTAAGCAAACCGACAGCGACATTGATGTGTACCTAAGGCCATTAGTTGAAGAAACTTTACAGCTGTGGAATGGAAGCGGTGTGCGTCGTGGATGAGCACAAAAAGGAGAATTTGACCTAAAAGGCGTTCTTTGTTCGTGACCATCAACGATTGGCCGCTCTCGGTAACCTTCGGAACGGACAAACAAGGGATACCACGCATACGCGCACTGTTTACTTGACACGATAGTATATACAGGAAGCTGCGGGGAAGAATGTGTGCACAGGCCATCATCGATTTCTTGAGCCAACCATCAATGTCGAAAGAAAGGCAAGCATTTCAAAGGCGAGGCGGATCACGGAAGAAGCCGCCATGCGTGTCGGTGGGAGTTGATCTTCGGATGAGATAGTGATGTTTCTCCAAAGTCATTGCCACCAAGCTGCTAGAGCTTCGTGATGAACTATAACATATCAAGGATAGAGATGATGATCCTTGAGGTATTAGCGTTGTTTGACATCGAAAGTAAAAATCAAGAAGGAGCATCTATTGTTGATGGTTGGTGAAACCACTAGTTTCAAGAAGGAAAGGGCAAGAAGGACACTTCATGAAGCGGAAAATCAGTTGCTGCTCGGTGAAGAAACCCAAGGTTGAACCCAAACCCGAGACTAAGTGCTTCTATAATAGGAACAGCCCACTGGAGCAGAATTACCCTAGATACTTGGTAGATGAGAAAGGTGGCAAGGTCGATAGAAGTATATTGGATATGCATTATGTTAGTGTGTACTTTACTAGCACTCCTAGTAGCACCAGGGTATTAGATACCGTTTGGTTGCTAAGTGTTAGTAACTTCGAAATAAAAGCTACGGAATAAGCGGAGACTAGCTAAAGGTGAGTGACGATATATGTTGGAAGTGTTTCCAAGGTTGATGTGATCAAGCATCATACGCTCCCTCTACCATCGAGATTGATGTTAAACCTAAATAATTGTTATTTGGTGTTTACGTTGAGCATAGACATGATTGGATTATGTCTATCATAATCTGATTATTCATTTAAGGAGAATAATGGTTACTCTATTTATTTGAATAATACCTTCAATGGTCTTGCACCTAAAAGAATGGTTTATTGAATCTCGATTGTAGTGATACACATTTTCATGCCAAAAGATATAAGATAGTAATGATAGTACACTTACTTGTGGCCTCGCCATGTAAGTCATAAAAGCATGAAGAAGCTCCATGTTGATGGATCTTTGGACTCACTCGTTTTTGAAAAGTTTGAGACATCTGAACCATGTCTATTGGTGTATCTGCATGAAGAAACTCCATGCAGATGGATCGTTTGGACTCACTTGATTTTGAATCACTTGAGACATGCAAATCATACCACATGGGCAAGATGGTGAAAAGCCTCGGTTTGATAAGATGGAACAAGATAGCAACTTGTTGGAAGTAACACATTTTGATGTGTGCAGTCAATGAGTCTTGAGGCATGCATTGAATATCGTTATGTTCTTACTTCACGGATGATTCGAGTAGATATTGAGTATATTTACTTGATGAAACACAAGTCTGAATTATTGAATGGTTCAAGTAATTTGAGAGTGAAGTTTAAGATCTTCGTGACAAGAGGATAGAATATCTATGATATGATCATAGAGATGAATATCTGAGTTACGAGTTTTGCACACAATTAAGACATTGTGCAAATTGTTTCACAATTAATACACGCTGGAACACCATAGTGTGATGGTGTGTCCGAACATCATAGTTGCACCCTATTGGATATGGTGCGTACCATGATGTCTCTTATCGAATTACCACTATCGTTCATGGGTTAGGCATTAGAGACAACCACAATCACTTTAATAAGGGCACCACGTAATTCCGTTGAGATGACACCGTTTGAACTATGGTTTGGAGAAACCTGAGTTGTCATTTCTTAAAGGTTTGGGGCTGCGACGCTTATGTGAAAAAGTTTCAGGTTGATAAGCTCGAACCCAAAGCGGATAAAATGCATCTTCATAGGACACCCAAAACAGTTGGGTATACCTCCTAATTCAGATCCAAAGCAATAGGGATTGTTTCTTGAATCGGGTCCTTTCTCGAGGAAATGTTTGTCTCGAAAAGTTGAGTGGGAGGATGGTGGAGACTTGATGAGGTTATTGAACCGTCACTTCAACTAGTGTGTAGTAGGGCACGGGAAGTTGTTCTGTGGTGCCTACACCAATTGAAGTAGAAGCTTATGATAGTGATCATGAAGTTTGGATCAAGTCACTACCGTACCTCGAGGGTGACAAGGATGCGTACTACTTGAGTGGTACAGTAATCCTGTCTTGAAGGTCATATTGCTAGATGAACCTCGAGCTATGGAGAAGCGATGGTGGGCCCATATTCCGACAAATGGTTAGAAGCCATGAAATCCGAGATAGGATTCATGTATCCAGAACAAAGCATGGACTTTGGTGGACTTGCCCGATAGGCAAGCCATTGAGATAAATGGATCTTTAAGAAGAAGATGGGCGTTGGCGGTAATGTCACCGTCTATGAAGCTCGACTTGTGGCGAAGAGTTTTCACAAGTTCAAGGAGTTGACTACAATGAGATTTTCTCATCCGTAGCGATGCTTAAGTCCGTCGGAATCATGTTAGCATTAGCTGCATTTATGAAATCGGCAGATGGATGTCAAACAAGTTTCCTTACCTGTTTTCGTAAGGAAAGGTTGTATGTGATACAATCGAAGCGTTTTGTCGATCCTAAGGATGCTAAAAGGTATCTTTGGCTCAATGATCCTTCTAAGGACCTGGAGTAAGCATCTCGGAGTTGGAATGTCGCTTTGATGAGATGATCAAAGATTTTGGGTTTATACAAAGTTTATGAGAAACTTGTATTTCCAAAGAAGTGAGTGGGAGCACTATAGAATTTCTGATGAGTATATGTTGTTGACATATTGATGATCGAAATGATGTAGAATTTGGAAAGCATATAGGATTATTTGAAAAGTGTTTTCAATGGAAAACCTGGATTAAGCTACTTGAACATTGAGCATCAAGATCTATGAGGATAGATCAAAAAGCTTTAATGGTACTTTCAAATGAGCATATACCTTGACATGATCTTGAAGGTGTTCAAGATGGATCGGTCAAAGAAGGAGTTCTTGCCTGAGATGTAAGGTATGAAGTTAAGACTTAAAGCTCGACCACGGCGGAGAAAGAGAGAAAGGACGAAGGTCGTCCCCTATGCTTTAGACGTAGGCTCTATAGTATGCTATCTTGTGTACGCGACGGAAGTGTGCCTTGCCATGAGTCGATCAAGGGTACAAGAATGATCCAGAATGGATCATTGGACAGCGATCAAAACTGTCCTTGGAGTAAATAAGGACATGTTTCTCGATTATGGAGGTGATAAAGAGTTGGCGTAAAGGGTTACGTCGATGCAAGCTTTAACACCTATCCGAGTGACTCGAGTAGCAAACCGGATCGTATAGTGGAGCAACCATTTGGAATAGATCCAAGTGGAGCGTGGAAGCAGCATTTAGAATATCACATAGAAATTGTGAAGTACACGGATCTGAAGGTTCAGACCGTTGACTAAAACCTCTCTCAAGCAAAACATGATCAAACCTCGAACTCATTGAGTCTTAATCACATGATGATGTGAACTAGTTTGAGACACTAGTAAACTCTTTGGATGTTGGTCACATGGCGATGTGACCTATCGATGTTAATCACATGACGATGTGAACTAGATTATTGACTCTAGTGCAAGTGGGAGACTGTTGGAAATATGCCCTAGAGGCAATAATAAATTAGTTATTATTATATTTCCTTGTTCATGATAATCGTTTATTATCCATGCTATAATTGTATTGATAGGAAACTCAGATACATGTGTGGGTACATAGACAACACCATGTCCTAGTAAGCCTCTAGTTGACTAGCTCGTTGATCAATAGATGGTTACGGTTTCTGACCATGGACATTGGATGTCGTTGATAACGGGATCACATCATTAGGAGAATGATGTGATGGACAAGACCCAATACTAAGCCTAGCACAAAGATCGTAGTTAGTATGCTAAAGCTTTTCTAATGTCAAGTATCTTTTCCTTAGACCATGAGATTGTGCAACTCCGGATACTTTAGGAATGCTTTGGGTGTACCAAAGCGTCACAGCGTAACTGGGTGACTATAAAGGTGCATTACAGGTATCTCCGAAAGTGTACATTGGGTTGGCACGAATCGAGATTGGGATTTGTCACTCCGTGTAAGCGGAGAGGTATCTCTGGCCCCCTCGGTAGGACATCATCATAATGTGCACAATGTGACCAAGGAGTTGATCACGGGATGATGTGTTACGGAACGAGTAAAGAGACTTGCGTGTAAGATTGAACAAGGTATCGGGATACCGACGATCGAATCTCGGGCAAGTACAATACCGCTAGACAAAGGGAATTGTATACGGGATCGATTGAGTCCTTGACATCGTGGTTCATCCGATGAGATCATCGTGGAACATGGGAGCCCACATGGGTATCCAGATCCGCTGTTGGTTATTGACGGAGAACGTCTCGGTCATGTCTACATGTCTCCCGAACCCGTAGGGTCTACACATAAGGTTCGATGGCGCTAGGGTTATAAAGGAAGTTTGTATGTGGTTACGAATGTTGTTGAGTCCGGATGAGATCCGGACGTCACGAGGAGTTCGGAATGGTCGGAGGTAAAGATTTATATATGGAAAGTTGTTGTTGGGTTAGGAAAAAGTTCGGGTTTTCGGTATTGTCTGGGGAAGCTTCAGGAAGGTTCGGAGGGGTCGGAGGTCGGAAATTGTTCCACCACGTCCAATACAGTAGCATGGGCTGTGGGGGGCGCCCTAGCCTTAATGGGCCAGGGCACCAGCCCCCAAGGCCCATGCGCATGGGAAGGGAAACCCTAAGGGAGGGCCTCCACTTGACTTGGGAGGCACTCCTCCCCTCTTAGCCGCCCCCAAGTCCCATCTAGGGCTGGCCGCACCCCTGGGGTGGGAAACCCTAAAGGCGCAGCCCCTTTCCCCTATATATACTTGAGGTTTTGGGCTGCCCAACACATGAGTTCTCTCCTCTTGGTGCAGCCTGCCTCTCCTCCTCCTCCTCTCCCTTGGTGCTTGGCGAAGCCTGCGGGATGCCATGCTCCTCCACCACCACCACGCCGTTGTGCTTGCTGCTGGATGGAGTCTTCCTCAACCTCTCCCTCTCTCCTTGCTGGATCAAGGCATGGGAGGCGTCACCGGGCTGTACGTGTGTTGAGCAGCGGAGGTGCCGTCCGTTCGGCACTAGGATCTCCGGTGATTTGGATCACGGCAATCGACTCCTTCAACCCCGTTCTCTTGAGCGCTTCCGCTTAGCGATCTACAAGGGTATGTAGATGCACTCTCCTTCCCTTGTTGCTAGTTTCTCCATAGATAGATCTTGGTGACACGTGGGAAAATTTTGAATTTTCGCCTCGTTCCCCAATAGTGGTCATCGAGCTAGGTCTATTGCGTAGATTCTTTGCACGAGTAGAACACAAAGTAGTTGTGGGCGTTGATGATGTTCAATATGCTTACCATTACTAGTCCAATCTTGTTTGACGGTATTGTGGGATGAAGCGGCCGGACCGACCTTACGTACTCTTACGTGAGGCGAGTTCCACCGAGTGACATGCACTTGGTGCATAAGGTGGCTAGCGGGTGCCGATCTCTCCCACTTTAGTCGGAGCGGATTCGATGAAAAGGGTCCTTATGAAGGGTAAATAGCAATTGGCATATCACGTTGTGGTTTTGCGTAGGTAAGAAGCGTTCTTGCTAGAAACCCATAGCAGCCACGTAAAACATGCAAACAACAATTAGAGGGCGTCTAACTTGTTTTTGCAGGGTATGCTATGTGATGTGATATGGCCAAGAAGAATGTGATGAATGATATGTGATGTATGAGATTGATCATGTTCTTGTAATAGGATTCACGACTTGCATGTCGATGAGTATGACAACGGCAGGAGCCATAGGAGTTGTCTTTATTTATTGTATGACCTGCGTGTCATTAAACAACGCCATGTAATTACTTTACTTTATTGCTAACGGTAGCCATAGTAGTAGAAGTAATAGTTGGCGAGACAACTTCATGAAGACACGATGATGGAGATCATGATGATGGAGATCATGGTGTCATGCGGTGACGATGATGATCATGGAGCCCGAAGATGGAGATCAATGGAGCTATATGATATTGGCCATATCATGTCACTACTATATAATTGCATGTGATGTTTATTATGTTTATGCATCTTGTTTACTTAGAAAGACGGTAGTAAATAAGATGATCCTTACACAAATTTCAAGAAGTGTTCTCCCTGACTGTGCACCGTTGCTACAGTTAAGTCGCTTCTAAGCACCACGTGATGATCGGGTGTGATGGATTCTTACGTTCACATACAACGGGTGTAAGAAAGATTTACACAACAAAAACACTTGGGGTTAACTTGACGAGCCTAGCATGTGCAGACATGGCCTCGGAACACGGAGACCGAAAGGTCGAGCATGAGTCGTATAGTAGATCGATCAACATGAAGATGTTCACCGATGATGACTAGTCCGTCTCACGTGATGATCGGACACGGCCTAGTTGACTCGGATCATGTAATCACTTAGATGACCGAGAGGGATGTCTATCTCGAGTGGGAGTTCATAAGATGAACTTAATTATCTTGAACATAGTCAAAGACCTTTTGCAAATTATGTAAAGCTCGCGCTTTAGTTCCACTGTTTAGATATGTTCCTAGAGAAAATATAGTTGAAAGTTGACGAGAGCGATTATGCGGACAGAGAAAGCTTATGTCCTTAATGCACGCTCGGTGTGCTGAACCCCAAACGTCGTTTGTGGATGTTGCGAACATCGGACATACACGTTTTGATAACTACGTGATAGTTCAGTTAAGCGGTTTAGAGTTGAGGCACCAAAGACGTTTTTGAAATGTCGCGGAACATATGAGATGTTTGAGGGCTGAAATTGGGATTTCAGGCTCGTGCCCACGTCAAGAGGTATGAGACCTCCGACGATTTTCTTAGCCTACAAACTAAGGGAGAAAATCTCAATCGTTGAGCTTGTGCTCAGATTGTGCGAGTACAACAATCACTTGAATCGAGTGGGAGTTGATCTTCCGATGAGATAGTGATGTTTCTCCAAAGTCATTGCCACCAAGCTGCTAGAGCTTCGTGATGAACTATAACATATCAAGGATAGAGATGATGATCCTTGAGGTATTCGCGATGTTTGACATCGCGAAAGTAAAAATCAAGAAGGAGCATCAATTGTTGATGGTTGGTGAAACCACTAGTTTCAAGAAGGGCAAGGGCAAGAAGGGACACTTCATGAAGCGGCAAATCAGTTGCTGCTCGGTGAAGAAACCCAAGGTTGAACCCAAACCGAGACTAAGTGCTTCTATAATAAGGGGAACAGCCACTGGAGCAGAATTACCCTAGATACTTGGTAGATGAGAAGGCTGGCAAGGTCGATAGAAGTATATTGGATATGCATTATGTTAATGTGTACTTTACTAGTACTCCTAGTAGCACCAGGGTATTAGATACGGTTCGGTTGCTAAGTGTTAGTAACTCGAAATAAAAGCTACGGAATAAGCGGAGACTAGCTAAAGGTGAGTGACGATATATGTTGGAAGTGTTTCCAAGGTTGATGTGATCAAGCATCGCACGCTCCCTCTACCATCGAGATTGATGTTAAACCTAAATAATTGTTATTTGGTGTTTACGTTGAGCATAGACATGATTGGATTATGTCTATCTTAATCTGATTATTCATTTAAGGAGAATAATGGTTACTCTATTTATTTGAATAATACCTTCAATGGTCTTGCACCTAAAAGAATGGTTTATTGAATCTCGATTGTAGTGATACACATTTTCATGCCAAAAGATATAAGATAGTAATGATAGTACCACTTACTTGTGGCACTGCCATGTAAGTCATAAACGCATGAAGAAGCTCCATGTTGATGGATCTTTGGACTCACTCGTTTTGAAAAGTTTGAGACATGCGAACCATGTCTATTGGTGTATACGCATGAAGAAACTCCATGCAGATGGATCGTTTGGACTCACTTGATTTTGAATCACTTGAGACATGCAAATCATACCACATGGGCAAGATGGTGAAAAGCCTCGGTTTGAGAAGATGGAACAAGATAGCAACTTGTTGGAAGTAACACATTTTGATGTGTGCAGTCCAATGAGTCTTGAGGCATCTGATGAATATCGTTATGTTCTTACTTCACGAGATGATTCGAGTAGATGTTGAGTATATTTACTTGATGAAACACAAGTCTGAATTATTGAATGGTTCAAGTAATTTGAGAGTGAAGTTTAAGATCTTCGTGACAAGAGGATAGAATATCTATGATATGATCATAGAGATGAATATCCGAGTTCTGAGTTTTGGCACACAATTAAGACATTGTGCAAATTGTTTCACAATTAATACGCTGGAACACCATAGTGTGATGGTGTGTCCGAACATCATAGTTGCACCCTATTGGATATGGTGCGTACCATGATGTCTCTTATCGAATTACCACTATCGTTCATGGGTTAGGCATTAGAGACAACCACAATCACTTTAATAGGGCACCACGTAATTCGTTGAGATGACACCGTTTGAACTATGGTTTGGAGAAACCTAAGTTGTCATTTCTTAAAGGTTTGGGGCTGCGGCGCTTATGTGAAAAAGTTTCAGGTTGATAAGCTCGAACCCAAAGCGGATAAAATGCATCTTCATAGGACACCCAAAACAGTTGGGTATACCTCCTAATTCAGATCCGAAAGCAATAGGGATTGTTTCTTGAATCGGGTCCTTTCTCGAGGAAAAGTTTGTCTCGAAAAGTTGAGTGGGAGGATGGTGGAGACTTGATGAGGTTATTGAACCGTCACTTCAACTAGTGTGTAGCAAGGCACGTGAAGTTGTTCTGTGGCACCTACACCAATTGAAGTAGAAGCTTATGATAGTGATCATGAAGTTTGGATCAAGTCACTACCGTACCTCGTAGGGTGACAAGGATGCGTACTACTTGAGTGGTACAGTAATCCTGTCTTGAAGGTCATGTTGCTAGATGAACCTCGAGCTATGGAGAAGCGATGGTGGGCCCATATTCGACAAATGGTTAGAAGCCATGAAATCGAGAACAAAGCATGGACTTTGGTGGACTTGCCCGATAGGCAAGCCATTGAGATAAATGGATCTTTAAGAAGAAGATGGACGTGGGCGGTAATGTCACCGTCTATGAAGCTCGACTTGTGGTGAAGAGTTTTCACAAGTTCAAGGAGTTGACTACAATGAGATTTTCTCATCCGTAGCGATGCTTAAGTCCGTCGGAATCATGTTAGCATTAGCTGCATTTATGAAATCTGGCGGATGGATGTCAAAACAAGTTTCCTTACCGTTTTCGTAAGGAAAGGTTGTATGTGATACAATCGAAATGTTTTGTCGATCCTAAGGATGCTAAAAGGTATCTGGCTCCAGCGATCCTTCTAAGGTGGAGTAAGCATCTCGGAGTTGGAATGTGCGCTTTGATGAGATGATCAAAGATTTTGGGTTTATACAAAGTTTATGAGAAACTTGTATTTCCAAAGAAGTGAGTGGGAGCACTATAGAATTTCGATGAGTATATGTTGTTGACATATTGATGATCGAAATGATGTAGAATTCTGGAAAGCATATAGGATTATTTGAAAAGTGTTTTCAATGGAAAACCTGGATTAAGCTACTTGAACATTGAGCATCAAGATCTATGAGGATAGATAAAAAGCTTAATGGTACTTTCAAATGAGCATATACCTTGACATGATCTTGAAGGTGTTCAAGATGGATCATCAAAGAAGGAGTTCTTGCACGAGATGTAAGGTATGAAGTTAAGACTTAAAGCTCGACCACGGCAGAAAAGAGAGAAAGGACGAAGGTCGCCCCTATGCTTTAGACGTAGGCTCTATAGTATGCTATCTTGTGTACCGCACGGAAGTGTGCCTTGCCATGAGTCGATCAAAGGGTACAAGAATGATCCAGAATGGATCATTGGACAGCGATCAAAATTGTCCTTGGAGTAAATAAGGACATGTTTCTCGATTATGGAGGTGATAAAGAGTTCGGCGTAAAGGGTTACGTCGATGCAAGCTTTAACACCTATCCGAGTGACTCGAGTAGCAAACCGGATCGATAGTGGAGCAACCATTTGGAATAGATCCAAGTGGGCGTGGAAGCAGCATTTAGAATATGACATAGAGAATTGTGAAGTACACACGGATCTGAAAGGTTCAGACCCGTTGACTAAAACCTCTCTCAAGCAAAACATGATCAAACCTCAGAACTCATTGAGTCTTAATCACATGATGATGTGAACTAGTTTACAGACACTAGTAAACTCTTTGGATGTTGGTCACATGGCGATGTGACCTATCGAGTGTTAATCACATGACGATGTGAACTAGATTATTGACTCTAGTGCAAGTGGGAGACTGTTGGAAATATGCCTAGAGGCAATAATAAATTAGTTATTATTATATTTCCTTGTTCATGATAATCGTTTATTATCCATGCTATAATTGTATTGATAGGAAACTCAGATACATGTGTGGGTACATAGACAACACCATGTCCTAGTAAGCCTCTAGTTGACTAGCTCGTTGATCAAATAGATGGTTACGGTTTCCGACCATGGACATTGGATGTCGTTGATAACGGGATCACATCATTAGGAGAATGATGTGATGGACAAGACCCAATACTAAGCCTAGCACAAAGATCGTAGTTAGTATGCTAAAGCTTTTCTAATGTCAAGTATCTTTTCCTTAGACCATGAGATTGTGCAACTCCGGATACCGTAGGAATGCTTTGGGTGTACCAAACGTCACAACGAATCGGGTGACTATAAAGGTGCATTACGGTATCTCCGAAAGTGTCTGTTGGGTTGGCACGAATCGAGATTGGGATTTGTCACTCCGTGTAAACGGAGAGGTATCTCTGGGCCCACTCGGTAAGACATCATCATAATGTGCACAATGTGATCAAGGAGTTGATCACGGGATGACGTGTTATGGAACGAGTAAAGAGACTTGCCGGTAACGAGATTGAACAAGGTATCGGGATACCGACGATCGAATCTCGGGCAAGTACAATACCGCTAGACAAAGGGAATTGTATACGGGATCGATTGAGTCCTTGACATCGTGGTTCATCCGATGAGATCATCGTGGAATATGGGAGCCAACATGGGTATCCAGATCCGCTGTTGGTTATTGACGGAGAACGCCTCGGTCATGTCTACATGTCTCCGAACCCGTAGGGTCTACACACTTAAGGTTCGATGACGCTAGGGTTATAAAGGAAGTTTGTATGTGGTTACCGAATGTCGTTGAGTCCGGATGAGATCCCGGACGTCACGAGGAGTTCGAAATGGTCCGGAGGTAAAGATTTATATATGGAAAGTTGTTGTTCGGGTTAGGAAAAAGTTCGGGTTTTTCAGTATTGTACAGGAAGCTTCCTGAAGGTTCCGGAGGATTCGGAGGGGTCCGGAGGTCCGGAAATTGTTCCACCACGTCCAATACAGTAGCATGCGCTGTAGGGGGAGCCCTAGCCTTAATGGGCCAGGGGCACCAGCCCCCAAGGCCCATGCGCATGGGAAGGGAAACCCTAAGGGGAGGCCTCCACTTGACTTGGGAGGCACTCCTCCCCTCTGGCCGCCCCAAGTCCCATCTAGGGCTGGCCGCACCCCTGGGGTGGAAACCCTAAAGGGCGCAGCCCCTTTCCCCTATATATACTTGAGGTTTTGGGCTGCCCAACACACATGAGTTCTCTCCTCTTGGTGCAGCCTGCCTCTCCTCCTCCTCCTCTCCCTTGGTGCTTGGCGAAGCCTGCTGGGATTGCCATGCTCCTCCACCACCACCACGCCGTTGTGCTTCTGCTGGACGGAGTCTTCCTCAACCTCTCCTCTCTCCTTGCTGGATCAAGGCATGGGAGACGCCACGGGCTGTACGTGTGTTGAACGCGGAGGTGCCGTCCGCTCGCACTAGGATCTCCGGTGATTTGGATCACGACGTAGTACGACTCCTTCAACCCCGTTTTCTTGAACGCTTCGCTTAGCGATCTACAAGGGTATGTAGATGCACTCTCCTTCCCTTGTTGCTAGTTTCTCCATAGATAGATCTTGGTGACACGTAGGAAAATTTTGAATTTCTGCTACGTTCCCCAACAACCACGGTTGAAACGTCTGTTCAGAAACGGAGAGCATGCCAAGTTGATGCGATGGCACAGTGAGGACCGTAAGAAAGACGGGAAGTTGAGAGCACCCGCTGACGGGTCGAGTGGAGAAAAATCGAGAGAAAGTATCGGGATGAGTTTGCAAAGGACCCAAGGAACGATGGTTTGCTTTAAGCGCGGATGGCATTAATCCTTTCGGGAGCAGAGCAGCAATCACAGCACTGCCCGTGACTCTATGTATGTATAACCTTCCTCCTTGGATGTGCATGAAGCGGAAGTTCATTATGATGCCGTTCTCATCCAAGGCCCTAAGCAACCAAGCAACGACATTGATGTGTACCTAAGGCCATTAGTTGAAGAACTTTTACAGCTGTGGAATGGAAACGGTGTACGACGTGGGATGAGCACAAAAAGGAGAATTTGACCTAAAGGCGTTGCTGTTCGTGACCATCAACGATTGGCCCGCTCTCGGTAACCTTTCGGAGACAGATAAACAAGGGATACCACGCATGCACGCACTGTTTACTTGACACCGATAGTATATACCGGGAAACTGCATGAAGAATGTGTACCAGGCTATCATCGATTTCTTCCGACCAACCATCAATGTCGAAAGAAAGGCAAGCATTTCAAAAGCGAGGCAGATCACGGAAGAAGCCGCCATGCGATCGGTGATCACGCATTTGCTATGGTCAATGATTTACACGTAATCTTTGGAAAGGGTCCGCGGACTAGCTGTTCAATGACGCCGAGAATCACGCACCCATGTGGAAGAAGAAATTTATATTTTGGGACCTACCCTCTTTGGAAAGACCTAGAGGTCCGCTCTTCAATCGACGTGATGCACGTGACGAAGAACCTTTGCGTGAACCTGCTAGGCTTCTTGGGCGTGTATGGGAAGACAAAAGATACACCGAGGCACGAGAGGACCTGCAACGCTTGTACTAAAAAGAGGGCATGCCTCCAAGCAAGATGAAGGTCCCGCCAGCTACGCTCTTACGAAAGAAGAGAAAGAAATATTCTTTCAATGCTGCTCGAGATGAAGGTCCCGACTGGCTTCAAATCGAATATAAAGGGAATAATAAATATGCGGAGAAAAGTTCCGAACCTAAAGTCTCATGATCGCCACGTGATTATGACGCAACGCTTCGGTTGCATTGAGGGGCTTCTACCGAAAACGTCCGATTAGCCATTGTGAAGCTATGTGCATTCCTCAATGCAATATCTCGAAGGTGATCGATCCAGAAATCGTACCAACGCTAAGGAGTGATGTGGCTCAATGTCTTGTCGGTTTGAGCTGGTGTTCCCACCATCCTTCTTCAATATCATGACGCACGCCCTAGTTCATCTAGTCGACGAGATTGTCATTACGGGGCCCGTATTTCTACACAATATGTACCCCTTTGAGAGGTTCATGGGAGTCCTAAAGAAATATGTTCAGAATCGTGCTAGGCCAGATGGAAGCATCTCCATGGGCCATCAAGCGAGGATGTCATCGGGTTTTGTGTTGACTTCATTCCTGGCCTTAATAAGATAGGTCTCCCTAAATCACGGTATGAGGGGAGACTGATTGGAAAAGGCACGCTTGGAAGAGACTCAATAATATGCAGGACGGATATTCTTGGTCTCAAGCACACTACGTTCTACTGAACTCTACCTTGGTGGCCCGTATGTTGATGAACACAAGAACAGTCTGCGCCCAAACACCCGAGCAAAGGCGACGATCGGATTACATGTGAACACATCAGACTTTCAGCAGTTGGTTGGAAACACGCCTCGGAGGTGATAGCACTGTTTGTGATGAGCTGTACTTGTTGTCCAGGGACCATCTTCGACTGTAATGATTTGGAAAGGATACAAGATAAATGGGAATACATTTTACACGATTGACCAAGATGAAAAGAGCACCAACCAAAACAGCGGTGTCGCTTTGATGCAGCAACCGACAAGGAAATGACACATATTATGGTTACATAGTAGACATATGGGAACTTGACTACGGAGTAGATTTTAAGGTCCCTTTGTTTAAGTGCAAGTGGGTCAATCTGTCGAGGCGGGTGCAGTGTAGACCCACAATGACGGAATGACAACAGTGGATCTGAAAAATCTTGGGTACACCGACGAACCGTTCGTCCTAGCCAATGATGTGGCACAAAGTTATCTATGTGAAGGACATGTCTACGGACCGAGGAAAAGAAAAGATAAGGAAGCGAATACATCATACAATGAGCCAAAGCGCCACATAGTTCTTTCGGGAAAAGGGACATCACGGGAGTGGAGGGCAAGATGACATGTCTCAAGAGTATGAAAAGTTTCATGAAATTCCCCCCTTCAAAGTCAAGGCTGACCCAAGCATCCCTATAAACGATGAAGATTATCCATGGTTACGGCGCAATAAGCAAACGACACAAGCGAAGAAAAAGTGAAGACTTTCTCCGCAACTATTATGATGATACCATGCCAACTTTGTAACACACAGTATGATACCATTGTCCGCTTTGTTCATGAACATGCTATGCCAACTTTTTCAGAGTTCATTTGAAAACTATGAATTTGAAAACCTCGCCAATCAAGGGCGCCACACGGTTTATAAGCCCGTCCCTCACGCCTTTGTTGAGCTCACAAACTTGTGATTCACACAAATTTCAAAGAATTCAAATTTTATAAAACTAATGGCACAAACAGAATGTTTATAATTATTCTAAAACAAATGGCACTAACAGAAAGTTTATAATTTTGCTGACCTAAAAGCAAAAAGAATTAAAAATAAAGCAAAAACCAAAAGAAAATAAATAATGCAGAAAACAAAACAAAAAAACTTGAAAAAAATTAAAAATAGCAACAATAACATTTTGTTGTAAGTAGAAACAAAATAAAATAAATAAAGCAACAAAGAAAACAAAAAAGTGTTTTGAATTTTAAAACTAATGGCACTAAGAGAAAGTTTATATTTTTCTAAAACTAAAAGCACTAACAGAAAGTTTATAATTTTGCTGACCTAAAAGCAAAAAGAATTAAAAATAAAGCAAAAACCAAAAGAAAATAAATAATGCAGAAAACAAAACAAAAAACTTGAAAAAAAATAAAAATAGCAACAATAAGTATTTTGTTGTAAGTAGAAACAAAATAAAATAAATAAAGCAACAAAGAAAACAAAAAAAGTGTTTTCAAATTTTAAAACTAATGGCACTAATAGAAAGTTTATATTTTTTCTAAAACTAAAAGCAAAAAGAAATAAAATATAAAGCAAAAAAAAGTGCCACCTACTGGGCCCCCACGGCCTGAATACGACTAGAAACCCTATGGGCAGAGTCAGGCCATGGAAGGCCCAATAGGCCCACAGGCACAGATGGCAGAGTTAGGCCCGAAAGCCTGCTTTAGAGAGGAGCTCGAGAGGGAAGCCGCACCGCACCTTATAAACTAGTGCGGCGCCCTCTCAACTAGCGAGGTGGGACTAAACATTTGGCGCGGGGCAGCACATGGCCTTTGGTCTCGGTTGGTGGCACCAACCGGGACTAAAGGGGGCATTGGTCCCGGTTCGTGGCACCAACTGGATTTGGTCCCGTTGGAGGCACCAACCGGGACTAAAGAGACTTTGGTCGGTTGGTGCCTGAACGGGACCAATGCTTCTACTATATATACAACACTTAGCAGTTTTCGCCAAAATTCATCTGTTTCTTCTCGCCCGACGCTTTCTGCTTCCTCGTCATTTGTCATGCTGAGCCCTGCCCCCGACGCCGTCAGCTGGTCCACCTCGTCGCCGCCGAGCCACTGCACGACACCGCCGCCGCCCTTGCGCCCGCCGCTGCCCCGACCCGCCGCCGTCGCCATGGCCGCTGACCGACCGACCCCATCGCCTGGCCGCCACCTGTTCCTGACCTCGACTTATCGCGTCGCTGCCGCCGCCCTTCCCCGACCCGTTGCCGCCGAGCGCCGCCCCTTCCCCAACCCGTCGCCGTCGCCCCGACCACACGCCGCCGCTGGTCCGGCCATGGCGCTCTTTCCTCTTATTTTTTGTGCATTTTATGTATATGTTTCTGTGTATATATGTTCATATATGCAAAAGTTAGATTTTAGAAAAACTTTATATATGCAAAAGTTTCTATATGCAAAATTTATACATATATGTAAGTATAGATGTATGTATAGATGTATGTATGTGGATACATGAGGGGGTCGATATACCCCTCTCCGATAGCATTTTTGTGCATTTTAGGTTAGTGTATATATATGTTGATGTATATATGCAAAAGATAGATTTTAGAAAATATACTATTTTTTCTGTTGATGATATGATGATGTTTTTTAATATATGCATTTTTTCATATATGTATTATTTTTAAGTTGTTAGTAGATATCGATTTTAGGTTAGTGCATTTTATCACTGATTTTAGGTTAGTTGATCGATTTAGTGCATTTTATGTTTGTTGCATTTTAGGTTAGTGCATTTTATGTTAGTGGAGAGGAAAAAGTAAAATAAGGAAAAGGAAAATAAGTAGAGAAAGAAGGAGAAGAAGAAGGAGAAGACGAGGAGAGGAAGAAGAGAAAGAAGAAGAAAAAAAAAGAGGAGAAGAAGAAGGAATAGAGGAGCTTCTTCTCCTTTCTCTCCTCTTTTTTTTCTTCTTCTTCTTAATTTTTATCGGGAACGAGGGTGTCGAGGATCGCCAAGGGTCGAGGGCAGGGAACTAGGGTAGAGGGTCGAGGGTCGTTAAGGGTCAAGGGTCGAAGGTTTCAGGTCGAGGTTCCTATAGTGTCAAAGTATTGAAGAAATCCATGGCTTCATCATTAGCCGGAAGTAACCATGGCATGATGGGCGAAGTCCTCCAAAGTTTTACGGAATGGAGTCCGGATAGGATAATTTGCCTTTTGCTGAACTTTGTACCAAAAGCTAATTATCCTATCTGGGACTCCGCTCCAAAACAACTTTGGAGAGCTTCGCACCATCATGCACCTCACATTTCACCTAATGATGAAGACATGGTTTTGTTGAATCCTTTGACACTAGGCAACCTCCGACCCTCGGCGATCTTCGACCCTTGACCTCGATCGCCGGGCGATCCACGACCCTCTACCCTACATGAGGCGCCGATGCCCACGCCACTTGTGGGACATAGATGTCTTGTTCAACACCGACCCCCTCCCGATAGCTTCAACACGGGGGTCGATATTACCCTCCTAGCTTGAAGCGTTCTCGAGGCCACCCCTAACCCTTGAAGCGTTGTCGAGGCCACCCCAAACCCTAGAGAAGCAGCGCCGAGGCCACTAATATGATTCTTTATTGTGATTAGCTAGCTAGTTCTACGCTTGCCACTAATATATCCATATCTGTCATGTTTGAATAATAATTGCCATGTTGTAAATATTTGTAGAAACTATGGACACCCCGAGACGAAGCACAAGAAGCGTTGTTGAGGGACATAATCGCACAAGGAAGTGATGCCGCGCTCGCTCGTTGATGTTTCTCAACGACAACGATGGTCTGGAAGGAGAGGGTGAAGAAGCAGCTGGCTATGATTTACATGGCTCGATGACCCAATGTCGGTGCAAGAAGGAGAGGGTGAAGAAGTAGACCGTGAGGACGGCTCCGGTGATCACCAAACCGAGTCCGCCAGGTATATATATTAGTTAAGCCTGTCTTGACTAGCTCTCGCCTTTGTTTTGGTATATATGTACACATATTAATTAACTCTCGTCTTTGTTATTTTTTCTAGCCCTCCGGATCGAGCACAACTTCGGTAAAGAGACGAGGCCCGAAGAAAAAGTTGAGCTCGGATGAAAAGTTTGAGATCATACAAATGGCGCGCGACGGCCAACCGATTGAACACTACCGGACAAAGAAGGCAGTTGTTGCTCTCAAAGGGTTCGGTTAGGGACAAGATCCCGATCAGCATCCACCAATGGTATAAGCCTAAGAACGAAGACCCCGAGGTGTCTTGTGTCAATGATATGCGTAAAATGATCTTTGACCGAGCTGAAGTCAAATTTTACCCTACCGCTAGAGGATGATCCGGAGAAGCCAGAATAGAGCCATTAATCAAGTCTTTTGCTCTTAAGAAGATGGCAGAACTATTCAGGAATTGGAAGAAAGAACACAATACGATGTCGAAAAAATGAGACACCAGAATTCAAGGGCAAATATGAGAAGATCGAGATGATGGCCCGCATTTGTGGCCTACAAGACATCGGAAAAGAGTAAAAAGATGTCGGCGATAAACAAGAGAAATGCTGCGAAGAAGAAGCTTCACCATCGCGACGGGGTCGTGGTTACCTCGTAGTCTCGCCTAAGTGGGCCAAGGCTGAGAATGATCTGCTTGATAAAGGGATCGAACCCGAGACAATGAATCGCCAGACTGTTGCGGACTTGGTTCTTGGGGCGGCGGATCCTTGGACCCTATAACAGGAAGTGCATTTGGACGGATGAACAATTGGACATACCACCAAGAGGCTTCAACATTATATCAAGCAGCGCAGCAAGGGAAGTTCGCTCAGGCAGGGAGAAGGACGAGCTCACAATGGCCCTCGGGAATCTGAGCACCCGGACGGACTTGAGGCACGCCAGAGCTCCGTTTCGTGGAAGGCTGGATTTCGGACGCAGGGGTTACAAAACCCATGAGAGGAGGAAGAAACTGGAGCAGAGCCTAATGCAAAGCGCTGCACGAAAGGGTAATGGGGCTAGAGGAACGAGAAGAGGAACGAGAAGCAGCAGATCACAACAAACGACCGCCAAGCTTCCCCGGTTACCCCGCTTATCTCAGCGGAGAAGCAGCGTGGCTTCCACCGAGCTGCTTCAGCGAGCAGCATGCCTTGACGGCTCTCGCCAGCTATCCCGTGGATGCTATCACGGATGCTGAAAATTGCCACCTTATGGCGCAATGGAGCAATTTGAAGGTCAAGGCGGCTGTTGGCTCTGTTTATCCTACTAATCCCGACTCAACTTTTCACCGCCGCCGATTCCGTAGGATATGCTAAGGTGATGGTCGATGAAATAACGGAGGGATTTGAGGACCTCCGGCTTGACCACCCTACCGGTGAAGGGAGTATCGGCTGGGTTCTCGCTCAAGTCTCCATGCCTATGGCGGAAGGATCTCATCAACCTTCCGAACTCGACGCCTCCGCCTCCTCCTCCTCCTCCCGAGAGTCGGGGCACTCCGCCTCCTCCCGCCTCCTCCTCCAGCCGAGTGACGATCAGGGCACTCGGCGGCTCCTTCTCCGGGCGTGGCGGCACTCCGTCTCCTTCTCCGCTTTGCACCGGCGCGTCCGGCAGCCAGCCTCCTCCTTCTCCGCCTCGTCGGCATGGGCGGAAGAGACCCGCTGCCGCCCGGCTGCTCCGGGCGTCGTAGTCCTTCTCCTCCGCCTCGTAAGCAAGGAAATAAGATATCCGCTCCGTCTGCTCTGCGGCGTCTAGCAAGTACAGCCAAAGGCGGGAGGATATGATTCGGTCCTTCTCTCAAGACTCGGAGAAGTTACCTCACGAGAGGAGCGAGGAGGAAAACACGAAGATCGCGTGAGACCAAGTGGATGACTGGTTTCAAGGGTTGAAAGCAAGAGACATCCACCTCCGGAGGAGAAGGTAGATCCGTCAAAGCAAAGCGCACTCTGCTGCCCTCGACAAAACCACCCAAGTCTCCGCCGAAAGGCAACTATGAGCGCATTATTGGAAAGGCATTTGCGAAGCGGAGAGATCGGGAAATCTGCTGTGATCAAAGGATGAAAGAACGACGAGCTGGGAAACAAATTGCCCAGCTCGGCGAACAAGCGTTAACAATCATGCCCCCGCTCAAGGTGCTCGCTAGCGACACCGCCGATCCGAGGATGGTGCCGGTTATGGCAATCCTGCAGATTACCTGCCCGACGATGTACATTATGATTTCTTGGAGGTGCAGATACAAAGATACGAGTACGGAAGCCTCTCGTCAAAGATGAAAGCTCTCTAACAACGATGATGCTAAGATGGCATGATTGGTACATGAAAACCTGCAAAGAGTCTCGAGGGAGGAATACTTTGTATGTGAGAGTTAAAAGGAGCATGACCTCCTTGGAATTGAACTGTTGCCTATTCCATTTGAGGAGTTCTATCAGTTTTTCAATCAATTTGCCCTCGATAAAGCAACGGTCACCTGCTACTGTCTGTAAGTAGCACTACTTGTCATTAAGTATCTCTATATAACTCAGCTCTTTCATTGCATGTATTTATAAATATCCTCACTATATTATGCAGATTGAAGATCGCAGAAATGAAGAAAAAACAAGTGGGTGATATTGGGTTCATTAACACATATCTCATAGATGCAAATGAGGTTAAATATCGTGCCGCGAAACCGAGGCCAACTTGCTACGATCGTTGGAAATAAATGAACACAAAATATAATACTCTTTCCTTACAACTACACGTGAGTGTTCTGTCTTGTGGCATATTCGGTTTCCCTTATTTAGTCCAGGTTATAGTAATGTAATATTGATGAGTTATGCATGCATGCGCAGGTTCCACTATATTCTCCTAGAGATTAAGCTTGAGCAGGGAGTAGTAACTGTCTTAGACTCGAGACGAAAAGATCCCAAGGAGTATGCGGACATGACTGAAATGCTCGAGAAGTAAGTTAAATCGATCATTATCCACCATATCAGCAACTTTGTTCATTTCTGATATCAAGTAATTGTTTTCTTTGTATGGCAGGGCTTGGGAAAATTCACCAAAAAGCTCCGGACTACCAAGAAGCTGCAATTTAGACACCAAAGTAAGTACTATATAGTAGCATATTCCACGCAAGATCTCCTAGTGATTCAAGCGCTAGTTTCATCAATACCATTTAGCATGCTTGGTAATTATCAGTTTGATTGACCTCTGTTTCTTGTAAAGTGGTTGTGGCAGGAACAAGGGAATGATTTCTGTGGATACTACGCTTATGCAGTCCATCCGCCACACGACCTGTGAGAGGGCTACTCCGACAAACAATATGAAGTGCGTAAATAAAAATATTCACAATTTTATTTTATTACCATCATTTGTGTTGAGTTTCATTCATTCATATATATATATATATATATATATATATATATATATATATATATATATATATATATGTGTGTGTGTGTGTGTGTGTGTGTGTGTGTGTGTGTGTGTGTGTGTGTGTATTGACCCTTTCTTAAAATTAGATGTTTCGAGCGGGATGAACTCCTAGCACCAGATCACATGCGAGCAATTCAAGAGGAATTGGCGGCATTCTTTCTTGACCATGTGATCACTGAAGACGGAGAATACTATGTGGACCACACGTCCGTATTGTAAAAGATAATTATTATATATATGTAGCCGGTAGTGTCGGATAGATATACGAGAACTTGTTGTTCGACCAATCTCTCGGAGAAGGAGAGGTGGTCGATATCACTTCTCTCTGTATGCATATATGTTCATGACGATCTTCTGTTTGCTTAATTACTAGCTAGCTAGCATGTCTAGTTAGTCCTCTCTATACGTATGTATAGTACGAAGGCCGACCAAGCACGGACAAAAGAGAGGACACTTTTCTCTATTAATTAGCTAGCTATAACACAATATATGAAACACCTAAATTAACCCCCAAAACCCCAACCCCCCCTTTCAAAAAAAAAAAACAAAACCAGAGCTAAAGAAATGTCGACGTGGATGTTTATTGGTCCTGTTGGTGCCACCAACCGACCAAAGGCCCTCCCGCCTGGGCTCAGCCGGACAAAGCACGTGGAGGCCCATTAGTCCCGGTTCTGGATTGAACCGACTAAAGGGCCAGGTATTAGTATCGACCCTTTAGTCCCGGTTCATGAACCGACTAAAGGCCCTCACCAACCGGGTCAACAGGCCCTTTTTCTACTAGTGTGTACACAGTCACGCTGAACATGTAGAGAAAAAGAGAAGAGTTTTGCGCGGCAATACAATGTCATGCAGACATTGCTCCATGGTGGGTTCAATGGCAAACCCTCCCCACCCCTCTCCAAATTGTAATCCAAAGGAAGATATCTGTTCTGAGGCGTATTCAGACGCCGCTGACCACTCCTATTTACCCCCCAAGGTGTTTGCTCTACCTTGGCATGATGATGTTAGTCATATCATGCATATGTTGCCTTGCAGTGCCTACTTTTGACATCACATATGTCATCTTCTTAGTTTAGACATGTTCTGTAATGCCACCTGTTTAGTTTCTATATCATATATGGGAATTATGCAGTCTCATGTCTTTTAGCCAGCCATAATATATGTGAAATGTGCAATGCCATCCTGTTTAACCAAGCATCATATATTTGAATGATATCTTTCCCATCCTTTTCTTCATTACATTTCCATTTGTCGACAATGTTTGTACATTAAACTACTCTTCCCGTGAATCAGCCATTTGGGTGGGAGATAGAAAATCTGAGTGAAAACAAGGCCTTCAGCGGCATAGTCTACTGTCAAGCAGATCTCTTGTTGGGTCCCGATAGCTCCTCGTAGATGGATTCAGACAGATGACCAGTCCTATTCCCCACCGAGGTGTATGCTCTAACATGGCATGGTTATACTTCTCATATCATGCATACGGTGTCTTGCATTGCATAGTTTAGACATCATATACACAATATTCAACACCATGTTCTTAGTTCGGACATCATATCGAATGCCTCTATTTAGCATATAAATCACATATGTGAATTAAATGATGTGATCCTGATTACTTAGATAACATGTAGGTGAATTATGTCATGCGATCCTGTTTAGTTATTCATCATATCTTTGAATTATGTTATGCTATGCTATCCAGTTTAGATAGACATCATATATGTGAAATTATGTCATGCTATCCGCTTTAGTTAAACAATATACATGTCAACTATTTCATGCCCTCTTTTCCATACTATCTATTGCATCATCTCTCATACAATGTCCGTACATTCAACTATGTTTACTATTTATCAGCCATTTGAATTGGAGCGGTGATGCCAAGATTCAGCGGAATAAAACACGGTCTTCAATAAAACAATGCTACCTCTTGGTGGAGATAGCACCCCGGTTGTACATGCACAAGAACCAGCCCTGCCACACATAACCGAAACTCTCATAGATTGTACCCCTACTGCGATGGACAGAGAACCACCTTCACCCAATCTAACCCCAACCCCAGCCGATAGTAACCCAGCCTGTTGACACAACACCATCTCCACCACAGAGCTCCCAAACAAGAGCAGTTAGTAAGGCAGCTCCAAGGCCCAAAGGGCCAAGATTATCACGACGAACCCCAACTCCACCAGTTAGTACGCCTATTCCTGTGGAGGAAGCACAACCAGCCATTCGTAGTTTAGCATCTATTGCATTTGATGTTGTTAAATCAGATAAAGTATCTTCCCATCTTGGAAATATTATATCAAGATGAAGGAAAATGCCATTGCAGGTGTTTGTCCGGGAGTTATGTGTAAGTAATGTTATTCATGGCAATTACTTTGCTTCATCCCATACATCCTACCTCCATGATGGTTATAATACAGCAAAATTTCCCATTTTTCTCTATAGAGAAGGACCGATTTGGAAACTCGGGATGAGGTAACCTATGCTAATACCTCTGCTATCTTCAAGAATGCTTGGTGGCAGATCGAATTACTCAAGAAAACGTACTTCACCGCAAAGAAACTCATCAAATTCCTTACGTTCTCCCGAGGCACATTTATGGACGATGATCGGGAACGCTTTGTTCTGATGGTCCCGAACCAAGAATGTGGTAAGGTCTATGAGCTCATTTTCTATTTTTAAGTATTTTATTCTTGCGCTTCTTACATCGACTGCTCATGTAGAACAAGTGCCTAAACCTCAAGAACAACTGTTCTAATTTAAGATTCCATTGCTATCATAGTTCAAAAAGCGCTAGGCGCATTGTGCGTTTTTCCACCGCCTTTGCGCTTTACTGACCAAAGCGCATGCTTATGTGCAGTTATGCACAGATTATGCATAGTTATGCGCAATGCGTTTTGCCAACGCCTAGAGCCTAGGCGCGCTTAAGCACTCGCTTAGGCGCGCCTTTTTTAACTATGATTGCTTTGCTCTTGTATCACTGCATTTACTCATACAAACTTATTTTTAAATTGAAGGATCCAATCAAAACTCCAATGGCACAGCAGGTATGTTCACACATGTTTCTTTAACAGGTTTGTTGTTATCAATAGCTCTGTTGATTTCAATTTCAATTGTGTATCACTACAAGAAATCTGTTAATACATGACGGACTAGGTCCGTCATGGATCAATGAAAAACTGTCATGGGTGCCCGTGCATGACGGATCTGAAATCCGTCATGTACATCGCGTCATAATTTGACATCGCACCTTCCTTGACGGTTCTTGATCGTCATGGATCCGCATCAGGCCCGCCCAAGCCCAAACCTCTGTGACGGGAACAATCCGTC
>JAHIAM010002605.1:0-22849 GCA_021605205.1 Aegilops longissima
GGATTAGGGTGAAGAGTGGAGAATTGCATCTTGACTTTCCCAAAGTCATCGTTCATCACTGGCGTTGTGCTTCCAATATCCATCTTCTTCAATTTCCTCAACACGGCCTCTTCGGTACGTAGTGAGGCATAGGCGAGGAAATGATTGAGGTTGAAGGATTGCTTCCACTTCAATTTCTTCATCAATCTGCTCTGACGAGCAGCGAGAATGATTTTTCTTCATCGAGATCCGCTTGGGATCACATAATCTTCATCAAAAGGAACAAGGTCCTTTGATGGAATTGAGAAATTGGAACACATCAATAGGATTTTCAAAGGCTGGTCATTGGCTTCATTTTCTTCGCGTGAAGAATTTGGCCTTGGTGATGCTTCCGTTCTTCCGCGCTGCTCGTTCTGCGGCCTTGGTCTTCTTCATCGGCAGATGGAAGAATGGAGTTGGTGTTGGCGCGGGAGCTGAGGAATCTTGTTGATTTTCCTCGGTATGGCAAGTCGATTACTGTCTTATTCGATTTCTTGAGGCACCACTAGTGGATGCCACTGCAACTTCTTCGGTGGTGGAATGGGATCATCAGCCTGGGCTGGCATTTTCTTGTGACCTGAACTTCATCAGTGGTCTTGGCATGTTCTTCGATCTGCTGAGCTGGGCTCCAACGGGAATTTCATGTTGCGTTGGGGCTGCAACATTGGTGAATTTCTTCGTCGAGGTTGTGAATCGACTTTGGCTCCTTGCCAATCAGCATAATAAGCATCAAAGTTTTCTTTGAGGGCTTGGATTTCATCTGGACCTTGAGAAGTTCCTTAGGTGTCATTACGACAGCGTTTTTCTTGAGGAACTTCTCCTTTCGTATTGAGCTTTCTTGATCTCTCTTGCCTTTTCAAACTTCCATTTCTCTTGATGATGAAATGGGTGACATATGACTTTGTCCAGTCGGATGAAAATCTGGCATAGGAGTGTTTGGATCCTTGTGCGAGATCAATGTAATCGAGATTTTCCTCGGATCCAACATACGATGCTACAGATGTGCCTTTGGCTCTAAGACCCTTTCTTGGCGGTCTCGATGATTTCCATAAGTTCATCATCATCAGCCTCATCATCTTGATTGGCTCTTGGAAGGCGACCTGTTTCTTCTTAAGGACTAGGCGAGGACCTCGTCGGTGTGGCCTTAGTCTTTAGCGAGTTGCACCGGATGAAGACTTTGGTGCAGGTGAGAACTTTCTTTGAAACACTAGAGGCAATGGAAAGCCTGCAGTCCTTTGGCACATGGCGGATGCTGCAGTCTTTGAGGACTTTGTCGAGGCTTCGAGGACTTGGGAGGAGCTCTTGAGGACTTTGAAGGAGGTGAGGATTTTGGAGGGCGAGGGGGCAGCATGAGGAATTGGCGTGAGGCACAGTGAGAACTTGGCGTGAGGTGCTGTTGGTGAAACACTTGGCAGCGTGTGCGGGCTTCTTTGCCATAGATTTTCTTGGCTTGACAAAGGCCTCGGGGGCAGCAGCGATGTGAGTCCTCATTGAATTTCCTCCTTTGCCTCGTTGGCTTGTCTTGCCAACTTGCTTGGCGCTTGGCCCATTCTTGGGAAAGTCCTCCTGCGCTTGATCTTTGGTGGGGTGACTTCTTGACCAGTGCCAATGGAGCTCTTGGGCATGGAGGATTGAGTCGAATTTCTTCATGTACTTTGGAGTTACATATCGGTACTCCTCCATTCCCTTGCCCATCTCCGTTCAATCCTTTGAATCGCACCTTGCGCTGATTTTATTTTCTTTGCGAACTTCGGCTTCATCAGTGTGCAATAATCAGCATATATTTCCTCAGGGATTTCAAACGCGGTCATGACCTCAGGCCTCTTTCCTCCTTTACGTGGCTTCTTTCCTTACGCCATATTCTTGGTGAGGAATTTGAACAAATGAATTTTACGAAGAGGTATGCAATTTTTCTTTGAGGCAGCTGCAAATGAGTTAAGTTGATGAGAACCTAGTGATTCAGCGGCGGACATGAGTACTGTGAGCAGTATAGTTGCGAGGAATTTGGAGAGGTCATATCCGTTCTCGAAGGTTTTCAAAAGAACAAGTTTTGAGGATTTTGACGGATGAGCCTTGAAGAATTTCACTAGCGTTCTTTGTCTTAGGTTCGAGTTGTATAGATCGAGGATCCACACAATTGAGGAATCTTGAAGAAAAATGATTGCTTGAAAGCGAATCAAAACATATAACTAGTGAGGTGTTTGTGTGTGAGGATTTGAAGAATAAAACACCTTTGAAGATTTTGTAGTGAAAAATTTGGATCAACGAGGCAGTAAAAGTAACTTTTAATTACCTAAATGAAGAACCACGACAAGACTGGGTGTTGTAGATGTGAAGCTCAAATGCATTCGGATCTTCCACCGTAACTTCGACGGAGGAAGATAAGCTCTGGCGGAGGTGAATGAATTTCCATAACCTGGCCTTGAAATCGGCAATGACAATGACAATTGAAAGCCGAAGCTCTTCCTCACGGCAGACAGTGGAGTAGCAATGGCTAGCTAGTGTAACATCCCAAATTTCCTATTTGGAATGTTTTACAATTATAGCTAAGCATCTATGCATGTTGTTTGAATTTGAGTGGCATTTGTAGTTTCAGAAGTTTTGAAGTTGTTGGAATTTGAATTCAAATGTTGGCAGTGGAAATTATTTAAAAACTATGCCTGATAAATACTTGAGAAAAAGTATGAGAGGAGTAAACATGACACTCCAAAAATATCAGAGGAAAAACATTGCCAAAAAGTTTGAATTCAAATTTGAGTTTTATTTGGAATTTTAGAAAAATGATTTTTTATAAAGTTTGGATTTTGCCCCTGGAAAAATGTTCAAATTATAGGGAATATTCCCCTGATCATTTTGATATATATGTCCTATATAAAATATATATTTATATATTTTTCCTCTCTCAATTATTCAAAAAAATATAAAAAAAAGAAACCTCGGCCTTGACCCGAACCAATGAGCCCAGCCGCCTTAAAGGCGGCCCGGCCCGGCCCATGACCACGCCGAACTGAGCCACACCACAGCGAGCCACGCCCGGCGCCCTCCGCCGAAAACCCTCGGGACCGGTCGCCCGCTCGATCCTCTCCCTCACGGCCGACCACAGGGCCCCCCCTCCTTCTTCCCTCGCCCAAGTCACCCCGCGCCGCCAGCCGCATGGGAAACCACAGAGATCCGGGATCTCATCCGATCCTCTCGCGCTCGCCCCTCGTCCAAGTCGAGGCCCCCTCTATAAACCCTCCCCTCGCCCCTCTTGAGCCCTCTCTCCCTGCTGCATCTCTCACGGGCCCGAGTGCGCCGCCCCATGTCGTAGCCCCGCCCGGCCGCCCAGCCACCCTCAAGATCCCTCGACCCCGCCCAGGCTCCCCTCGCCGTCCACTTTCCATGGGAGCTCCGCCGTCGTCCCCGAGCACGGAGACCCCCATTTGTCGCCGCCCAGAGCTGCCGTCGCCCGTCGCGCCATCGGTGAGTCGCGGACTCCCCTCCCGTTCGATCTAGCGGAGGGTGTAGATAGATCCCAGAAGAAGTGGGTTTATTCAAATAGACGGTTCGATTCAGTTAGTTTGGTTTTAGTTAGGGTTTAGTTGAACCGGCCGACTTCGGTTTAATCACTAGGGCCGATTTAGTTATATTACGCCAGTAGCTAGATAGGCCATTAGCGCGGTTTCGTTTTAGTTTTATTTTTTGTTTTACATTTTTATGAGAATAGTTTCAATTTGTAAAATTCATATCTTTTAATCTACTTAATATTTTAAGTGATTCTTTTTTGTTGGTTTGCAAATTTATTGTAGTTTCTGTAGAAAATATAATTAGTCATGTTAAAATTATTTAAAATTGCTTTATTTTAGATTTAGACAGAATAGTAATTCTGCTATAAAATGAGTTAGGAATATTATTTTTTAATGATTCTTTTTGTCACAACTTTGTTTTGACATTGCCTAACCGTAGGAATTTATTTGGGCATTTAGAAATTAATAAAAAATAGTTTTAACCAGAATCATGTTATTCCTATTTATTTAACTAGCCTGTTTTCCTATTGTTTTACTTAGCAAATAAATTTATTTTTCATGGAGATAGTTTATTCTAGGTTAGTTTCTATAACTTTAGAGCATGAACTTTTATTTATAATAAATAAAACTTTTATTTTATTTTTCTTACTAGAATTTGCTTTAGGCCTAATAGGAGTTTTATAATAGCTTTTAAGGTGATTCTTTTTGCTCCTAGTTGCATGATGAATTCTTTTACATTAGGTAGCATAGACCCATGCTTGGGTTCTATTAAGAAAAATTTTGTGGTGCAAAACTATTTTGTTGTTGTTTGATGTGGGAAAACTTTGAGTTGGATTTCTTGAGTTTTCTTTGGGTCTTGATTCGTTTGTTTTGTGTGTTATTATGTTAAGTGATCATATGCTATATGCTTATTATGATTGTTGTTTGCCTCGGTAGAATTTCCGGAGTGCGAAGCTTGCTACCACGAGTCCCTAACTTTCGAAGATCGTCAGCAAGGCAAGTCATTGATCATATTTTCTTTACTATACCTATGATTTTATTGCATTAGAATTATACCCCCCACCATGCATGCAGTAGTTGAAATTTTGAAGTTATGTTCTTGAGTAGTATCATGAGGTAGGATGAACCCAATTCCCCTTGTTACCATTGCCGGAACAGTAGTTTATTTTGCTATGCTCGTGAGCGGGGTTGGTTGAGTAATTCATAAGGGAGATGTGAGAGTCAAGATGATGACAACCCCATGAACTTCAAGCTCAAGATGGACTTGAAACTCACTCTTTGGGTGGAGGCGGTTGGCGGGCACCACAGAGAACCCGGTGGTTGGCGGGATGCATGGAGAAGCGCCATGACATCTTGCGGAGCTTCACCCAGCCACGAAGAGCGGATGTATACCCATTGACGGAAGCTTACGGTGCAGCCGCAAGCCATTATGGGCTCGGCTTGGTCAACCCTAGTTGTGACTCGGCGAGACGGTACTACGAGATGTAGAAGAAGCGGTAGGATTGGATGGGTACGGCGGTGGCGAGAGGAACTCTTGGAAGACCTGTTTCGTTCATCCGTCTTCAAACACCATGAAGTGCGAAGACTTAAAAGGAGGAGCGATTCTTGCGGAGTAAAGTCATAAACCTCTGCGGAGAGAAAGATCTAATCGATTAGCCGTGTCCCGATTCACGGACAATTTGAGCCTCTGGAACTTGGAAGTATTGAAATCTCAACACTAAAATTAATAAATTAATTGAGGGGTTATTATTTAATAATTGGGAATGAGACATTGGTTGGTGGAACCATCTCAATAATACCAACAATTTTATAGTATTTACAAACAAGTCCTTTGTTGTAGGAAAAAGCGGCTTTTAGCAAAACAATGAAACTTAGAGCCCCAGCCAAATTGCATATAGTATTAGTAATTTTATTATTGTTCTCTCTTCATGACTTGCCGCATATTCAAAATGCTGACCTACGGCTGCTGGCGTCTTATGTTGCGAGGAGTATTCGATCGGGGAGTGAGGCTACGCTCCGCTTGGCGATTGCCCTTTGAGTCGGATGGACTCGCTATTCTTCTCACCTTCCGCAGCTTTACTTAGTTTATTTCTCATGAGTTGGCCTTGGCGAATTTATTCTATTGTAATAAAGACTCGATATGAGAATCGTGTAATAAATTCAGGTGTGATTGAACTTTGATTATTTCATCAATGTCTTGTGAGTGCCGGCATGATCTTGGGATGAAATACAGAACCACGAGACTTGACGATTTTTGGATCGGGTCGCTCTGAGATAGTATCGAGCACCACGGCGACCGTGGGGCGTAACCCCTAGGATCGGAAAGCCATAGGAAGAGACTATTTATTTTATGTCCTTATCATTCCGTAATTCTCCTGTTCATTTCGACTTCTCTCCGATTTTCAACATTCTAGATGGCGCGAGTTCACCCAGTTTTGCTACGAGGTTTTGCGGCCAGATGAGGCGATGCCTTCGGCGGGAAGCTGGTCAGATCGTGAAGAAGCTAAAGATTGCTCGCCCTCGATCAGGAAGCCTACCAATGCACTTAAGCGGATACCGCTCTGAGTTGAGGTGCACATTCGGGGAGGACCTTCGGAGGACATCTGAGCCTATTGACTTTGAGTTTACCGATTTCAAGCTGGATCCTCGGAAGAGACATGGCGATTTATCGTGCACTTGGACATCTCGAGAAAGTGCGAGGCCGAGCTTGACCCATCAGATCTCGCCATGGTTTCTCGCGAGCAAGGAATGGAGATATCATCCGTGCCGTGAGGACGACTCCATTCTCTCATATGTCCAAGACTTGGAGTGTCTCCTCGAAGCAGGGAGATCGGACTCGCCGTAACTTCGAAGGTACACGAGAGGCTGTTGTTCCGTGAGCTGGGCCCGGAGGAGAAGGCACAGAACTTCCTTGACCATGAGGAAGAAATCGCGGACTTCATGGAAAGTCGACAACCTGAAGATGAATTTTGCGCATTAGAGGAAAAGATGGACTTGGGAGAGGACCTTTTCAGTGGAGATGGACCTCTCGTGAGCAATGACCAGGATTATGAAGGGAGTTCCTTTGGAGAAAGCCGCAAGAGGCGCCGCGCGGAGGGCGCCACGGAGGACACCGCACGGAGGGCGCAAGGATAATTGATGAAGACATTTAGTCGACCGCCATGTTATTTTTTTTCCGTCGATCGGTTAGGCCATTATTTTTGATTAGTCGTGAGAATTTTGTAATCGAGATTGAACCATGTTTGAGTGGATTGAATAAATGATTGGTGTGATTATGATTGTGCATTCATATGGGTAGTGATATTTCTCATTAGACCATTGTTCTATTCTAATTTTCTCATCCACTCCAAAACACGGATGCCTCAGGGGCGTGACCCGGTCTCAACTTTCGCGGGAGCTCACCCGGTGATCCAGCGGGAATGCCCTCATGCGAGGATGCTCATCGAAGCGAACGAACAACAACAACAACAACAACAACAATCCACGCCACCACCCCTGTTGACAACGGCTCGATTCCTAATGCTGAATCCGCGGTGTTCTCTAGCGACCTTGGCGATTGTGGCCGATGATTGGCTCCCAAGGTCGGAAGGAGTTAGTCCTTGTTGGATGCACGCGATCGAGAGAAGGTGCGCTTTGCCGCACATCAACGATGGACCTGCAGCTTCTTGGTGGGAGAACTACACGCCACTTATCCATCGCCACCATCCGTGGGATCAGTTCAACAAGCTTTCCGCGCTCATGTTTCAGGCTGGAGCCATGAGTGCGAAGAAGCGTGAGTTCCGCAACTTACGCCAAGGGAACCGTCTTGTAGGGCGATGCGTGGATGAGTTCATACAAGTTAGCTCGCTATGCCCGGATGATGTGGCCACAGATGCATAAGCGAGGAGAAGTTTCTCGAGGACTCAATGGCGAGCTGGGAATGCAGCTTATGGTGGCTACCTTCACCAACTACCGGGAGCTGGTAGACAAGGCCACCATACTTGAAGGCAAGCAGCAGCTGATTGATAGCACAAGCGGAAGAATGGTCGGGGAAGTACAACTCTGGAGCTCAGCGAAGCCCGTTATGCCCCATACTCGGGAGGGCATACCCATCACAACCATGGAGGACATAACCATGGAGGAAATGGGAACAACATAACCGGGACAACAAGTCGAGGCAATGGAAATGGCAATGGAAGCGGCAATGGCAACCAGCATCGTCCTGCCCGGCTCGGAAAGATCTGAGTCACATCACTGTTTCAAGTGCGAAAACAGGGCACTATGCCACCGACTGCCCGAGGCTAAGCGGAGGAATGGAAAGCAATGGAAGCTCGGCAAAAGCCCAACCCTTTCCCTCGTGCTCGGGTGAACCACATTGGCGTGGAGGGCGTCTATGATCAGCGAGACAACGTGGTTGGTAAGTTTTATTGAATTCACATTCGGTATTGGTACTCTTTGATTACGGTGCAGCGCATTCATTCATATCAAGGGTAGTTGTGGAAAAATGCAGGTTGCCCACTAAAACCCTTAGAAGCCCCCTTCCGCGTCGGTTCGCAGAGGAGGAGAAATGATGGCGAGCTTAGGCTGTCATGCAACCCTCAACATCGGAAACCATAAATTTCCGCAGACCTCATAGTATTGAAACCCAGGACCTTGGATGTAATCCTAGGCATGGATTGGTTGGCGAAGTTTGAAGGAAACATAGATTGTGCCCAAGTCGATTCTGCTCACCACCGGGCGAGAAGAGGATCAAATATGTATCGAGACATAGCGGATGAAGAATCGGTGAATTCCCTCACGGGAGTTGTTGGGAGGAAGTGCGGTGGTGCAAGATTTTCCGATGTGTTTAGGAGAATTACGAGAATGCCACGGGACGAGACATTGAATTTCTGATTGAGTTATTGCCGGCATAGCCCCAATATCAAGAGACCCTATCGGATGCCCCGAGCGATTTGAAGAGATCAAGAATCAAATTAATGAGCTATTGGAGAAAGGATATATTAAGGCTCGTCACCTTGGGGAGCCCAGTTCTCTTGGTAGAGAAGAAGGATGGAACCACGAGAATGGTTGTGGATTATCGTTCGTTGAGCAGCGTGACCATCAAGAACAAGTACCCTCTGCCGATGATTAATGATCTATTTGATCAGCTAGTTGGAACCAAGCTATTCTCAAGATCGATCTTGATCGAGGGTATCATCGGTTGAAGATCCGTGAAAAGGATATACCCAAAACAGCATTCACCACGGTATGGTTTATATGAGTATACCGTCATGTCATTGGATTGACTAATGCCCTGCATACTTCATGAATTTGATGAACAAGGTATTTATGGAATATCTGGACAAGTTTGTCGTGGTGTTCATCGATGATATCTTGATTTTCTCCAGAGCGAGGAAGAGCATAAGGAACATTTCGTCTAGTTCTAGAAACGAGAACATCGGTTGTATGCCAAGTTCAGCAAATGTGAATTTTGGTGAAGGAAGTTGGATTCCTCGGACATGTTATTTGAGGAGAAGGAATAGCGATTGACCCGCCAAGGTTGAATCGATCACCGATTGGCGATCGCCCACCTCGATCAAGGAGATCCATGATTTCTCGGACTCGCGAGGATATTATCGGAGGTTTATTAAGAACTTCTCGAAGATTGCCAAGCCATGGCTGAGCTGTTGAAGAGGATGCCAAGTACATTTGGACCGAGGTTTGTGAAGCAGTTTTCAGGAATTGAAGAAAGCGTTTGGTTCTGACCCGATCTGATTTTGCGGACATACACAGGATTACGGGTATATTGTGGCGCTTCTCGTCGGGGACTCGGAGGAGTACTCATGCGGGAAGGAAAAGTTGTAGCTTATACCTCGGATAGCTCGACCTCACGAGATGAATTATGCCACACATGATTTGGAGTTAGCAGCCGTAGTGCATGCACTCAAGACACAGAGCATTTCCTTATCGGAAACCGTTGTGATGTTTACCAGATCATAAGAGCTTGAAGTATATTTTCACATGAGAAAGAGTTGAACCTCGAGCGAGGAGGAGATGGCTAGAGTTAATCAAGGACTATGACATGAGATTGCATTACCACAGTAAGGCTAATGTTGTAGCAGATGCTTTGAGCCGTAAGAGTTATGTGAATACTCTTATAGCGGAGGATTACCCCAGGAGTTAGTCGATGACCTCGAGAGATCTCCATTGGAGATAGTTCGAGAGGATATGTTGCAACTCTGGAAGTTCAGTCCACTTTGGCGAAAGGATTCGTGAAGCCCGGAAGTCGGACAAGAAATTGATGAGATAAAGAAAAGATGAATGAAGGAAAAGCTAAAGGTTTCGTAAGGATGAATCACGGAGCTATATGGTTCGAGGATCGTATTTATGTACCCAATGATCCCGAACTCAGGAAGCTAATTCTTGAGGAGGCTCATGATTCACGTACTCGATTCACCCGGTAACACCAAGATGTACTGGATTTGAAGGAAAGTTTACGGTGGGCGGTATGAAGAAGGATATTGCGAGTGCGTTAGCGATGTCACGATGTTTGCCAGCAGTAAAAGCGGAACATCGAAGCCAGCGGGGTTACTTCAACCTTTGCGATTCGAGTGGAAATGGGAAAAACTTGGAATGGATTTTATCACGGGATTACCGGGACCCGTTCAGGTTATGATTCCATCTGGGTAGTGGTTGATCGATTGACCAAGGTAGCTCACTTCATTCCGTGAAGACTACCTATACCGGTGCTAAGTTAGCCAAGATATACATGACCAGGATCGTATATGCGCATGGAGTTCAAGGAGTATCGTGTCGAGATAGAGAACACAATTTACCTCAAAGTTTTGGAATCAGTTGCATGAAACTTTGGAGTGCGAGCTGGAGTTGATGCAGCCTTTCATCCATGAACAGATGGAGCAGACCAGAGAGTCAACCAGATTACGGAGGACATGTTGAGAGCTTGTGTGCTAGACTATGGGTCTAGCTGGGATGATAATTTGCCATCGTGAGTTCTCATACAACAACGAGTTATCGAGACCGATCGAAGATGGCCCCTTCGAAGCTCTATACGGAAGGAGGTGCGAGAACACCATTGTTGTGGGATGGTGTTGGAGACCGAACACTTTTGGTTCGATCTTATCAAAGATTCGAAGAAAGTCAAGCTGATTCGAGATAGGCTCAAGATAGCTCGATCGAGGCGGAAGAGTTATGCCGGCGATGGCAAAGAAGTAACTTACGAAGCGGGAGACCGAGCATATCTTCGTGTCCCCGCCGATGGAATCAAGAGGTTGGTGTTAAAGAAAGTTAGCACCCGATTCATTGGCCCTACAAAATCCTCGAGCGTCGTGGAGAAGTTGCTTACAAGTTGGAATGCGGAAGGATTGTCCGGAGTTCATGATGTCTTCCATGTTTCTCGGTGAAGAAGTGTCATGCCGACATGGCGATATTCCGTTGAGAGACACGGTGCCCCTAGAGGCCATACTGCTCGACGGTGATCGACTTATAAGGAGAAACCGTCCGAATTCTCGAGGCTGCGATGACAGTCACCCGCAGCAAGATCATCAAGTTTTGCAAGGTCGTGGAGTCATCACTCAGGAGGAAGCCACACAGGGCGAAGAAGACCTCCTTCGAGACCACCGCACCTATTTGCTAGCCAACCCGAATCTCGAGTAGAGATTCATCTTAAAAGTGGGTAGGTTTGTAACATCCCAAATTTCCTATTTGGAATGTTTACAATTATAGCTAAGCATCTATGCATGTTGTTTGAATTTGAGTGGCATTTGAAGTTTGAAGTTTTGAAGTTGTTGGAATTTGAATTCAAATGTTGGCGGTGGAAATTATTTCAAAACTATGCACGATAAATACTTGAGAAAAAGTAAGAGAGAGAGTAAACATGACACTCCAAAAATATCAGAGGAAAAACATTGCCAAAAAGTTTGAATTCAAATTTGAGTTTTATTTGGAATTTTAGAAAAATGATTTTTATAAAGTTTGGATTTTGCCCCTGGAAAAATGTTCAAATTATAGAATATTCCTGATCATTTGATATATATATGTCCTATATAAAATATTTATATTTATATTTTTTCCTCTCTCAATTATTCAAAAAAAATATAAAAGGAAACCTCGGGCGCCACCAGGACCAACTGGCCCGACGGCGGTAGGCGTGACCCAACCCGGCCTGACCAGTGCCCGAAACCAGCCCACCTACAGAGCCCGCCCGGCGCCCAGCAAAACCCTCCCGGACCCGATCGCCCGCTCGATCCCTCTCCTCTCCCTCAGACCCAGACCCACCCTCCTTCTTCCCTCGCCCAAGTCACTTGCCAGCTGCCTCGCTCTCGAAAACCCGAGATCCCGGGATGTCATCCCGATACTCCTCGCTCGCCCCCTCGTCCAAGTCGAGGCCCCCTCTATAAACCCTCCCCTCGACCCGTTCCCCTCGCCCCTCGCCCGAAGCCCTCTCTCCCTCGCTGCATCTCTCGAGTCGGGCAAGTGCCCGCCGCCGCCATGTGTGCCCGCCCGACCGCCCGAGCCACCTCGACTCACCACCCCGAGCTCCCCCGCCGTTCACCCATGGGAGGCTCCCGTCGTCCCCGACACCGGAGACCCCCTTCGCACCCTTGTCGAGAATCCTGTGCCGTCGCCATCGCCAGTGGTCAGACTCCCCTCGCCGTTCGATCTAGCCTTGGAGGTGTAGATATCCCCAGAAGAATAGGTTTATTCAAATAGACCGGTTCAGTTCGGTTAGTTTGGTTTTGAATTAGGGTTTAGTTGAACCGGCCGACTCGGTTTAATCACTAGGGCCGATTTAGTTATATTACCCAGGAGTAGCTAGATAGGCCATTAGCAGCCGGTTTTCGTTTTAGTTTTATTTTCGTTTCTGTTTTAACAGAATAGTTTTGTTTTGTAAAATTCATATCTTTTAATCTACTTAATATTTTTAAGTGATTTTTTTTGTTGGTTTGCAAATTTATTGTAGTTTCTGTAGAAAATATAATTAGTCATGTTAAAATTATTTAAAATTGCTTTATTTTAGATTTAGACAGAATAGTAATTCTGCTATAAAATGAGTTAGGAATATTATTTTTAATGATTCTTTTGTCACAACTTTGTTTTGACATTGCCTAACCGTAGGAATTTATTTGGGCATTTTAGAATTAATAAAAAATAGTTTTAACCAGAATCATGTTATTCTATTTATTTATAGCTAGCCTGTTTTCCTATTGTTTTACTTAGCAAATAAATTTATTTTCATGAGAGATAGTTTATTCTAGGTTAGTTTCTGTAACTTTAGAGCATGAACTTTTATTTATAATAAATAAAACTTTTATTTTATTTTCTTACTAAATTTGCTTTAGGCCTAATAGGAGTATTATAATAGCTTTTAAGGTGATTCTTTTTGCTCCTAGTTGCATGATGAATTCTTTTACTGTTAGGTAGCATAAACCCATGCTTAGGTTCTATTAAGAAAAATTTTGTGGTGCAAAACTATTTTTGTTGTTGTTTGATGTAGGAAAACTTTGAGTTGGATTTCTTGAGTTTTCTTTGGGTTTTGATTCGTTTGTTTTGTGTGTTATTATGTTAAGTGATCATATGCTATATGCTTATTATGATTGTTGTTTGCCTCGGTAGAATTTCCGGTCTGAAAGCTTGCTACGAGTCCCTAGCTTTGAAGATCGTCGACAAGGCAAGTCATTGATCATATTTTCTTTACTATACCTATGATTTTATTGCATTAGAATTATACCCCCACCATGCATGCAGATGGTTGAAATTTTGAAGTTATGTTCTTGAGTAGTATCATGAGGTAGGATGAACCCAATTCCCCTTGTTACCATTGCCGGAATGAAGTAGTTTATTTTGCTATGCTCGTGAGCGGGGTTGGTTGAGTGAATTCATAAGGAGATGTGAGAGTCAAGATGATGACAACCCATGAACTTCAAGCTCAAGATGGACTTGAAACTCACTCTTTGGGTGGAGGGCGGTTGTGGGCACCACTGGAGAACCCGGTGGTTGGCGGGATGCATGGAGAAGCGCCATGACATCTTCGAGCTTCACCCAGCCACGAAGAGGCGGATGTATACCCATTGACGAAGCTTACATGCAGCGCAAGCCATTATGGGCTCGGCTTGGTCAACCCTAGTTGTGACTCGGCGGACGGTGCTACGAGATGTAGAAGAGCGGTAGGATTGGATGGAGTACCGGCGGTGGCGGAGGAACTCTTCGGAAGACCTGTTTCGTTCATCCGTCTTCAAACACCATGAAGTGCGAAGACTTAAAAGAGAGGAGCGATTCTTGCGGAGTAAAGTCATAAACCTCTGCGAGAGAAAAGATCTAATCGATTAGCCGTGTCCCGATTCACGGACAATTTGAGCCTTTGGAACTTGGAAGTATTTGAATCTCAACACTAAAATTAATAAATTAATTGAGGGGTTATTATTTAATAATTGGGAATGAGACATTGGTTGGCGGAACCATCTCAATAATTACCAACAATTTTATAGTATTTACAAGCAAGTCCTTTGTTGTAGGAAAAAGCGGCTTTTGCAAAACAATGAAACTTAGAGCCCCGACAAATTGCATATAGTATTAGTAATTTTATTATTGTTCTCTCTCATGACTTGCGGCATATTCAAAATGCTGACCTACGGCTGCAGCGTCTTATGTTGCGAAGAGTATTCGATCGGGGAGTGAGGCTCGCGCTTGGCGATTGCCCTTTGGAGTCGGATGGACTCGCTATTCTTCTACTTCCGCAGCTTTACTTAGTTTATTTCTCATGAGTTGGCCTTGGCGAATTTATTCTATTGTAATAAAGACTCGATATGAGAATCGTGTAATAAATTCAGGTGTGATTGAACTTTGATTATTTCATCAATGTCTTTGTGAGTGCCGGCATGATCTTGGGATAGATGCAGACCACGGAGACTTGACCGATTTTGGGTTGAATTCGCTACAGCTAGGGTTTGAGGAGCTCGAGTGGGAGAGAGAGGTCGGCGAATAAAGAAGTGAGGATGAGGGAGAGGTATATATAGGCGGTGAAAACTATTTTTAGAATTTAGAAGACGAACATGCCTGACATTCTCCTTCTCACAACATGTGTCACCTACGTCTTTGTGTAGTGGAGATCGTGTCTGATCGTGGGTGAATAAAATAATGCATCGTGGTATCGCGGAGCGGTTTGGTGGCAAAACCAAGAAATTTGGATAAGATCAGTTTGAAGTTCGTTCGCAATTTCTTGGTGACAAGGACTCGATGAAGATTTTGAGAGCGAGTTTCAAATAGAGCGCACATGAAGATTTTGTGAATAGATTGGGTTGAGTATAGCATAGAGGGAAAGGTCGATCACATTCACTTAGCAGAGCGACTTGAAGAAATAGCCATAAGTGAATCTTGTAGAGGACATAAACTCATATATATATATATATATATATATATATATATATATATATATATATATATATATATATATATATATATATATATATATATATATAATATACTAATGAAGAAAAAGAAGCGTAAGCAGTGAAGATTTTGAAAAGTTGAAGAATTTGAAAAAGCGAAGAATTTCAAAAGCGAGGAAAAACTCAAATTGAAGATTTTCAACTTTGGTGGTGGCGTGTCCCACCGTATAAGAATGATGATTTCAGACACAGCGTACAATTGTCGTGAGGTTTTGAGAATCAAATTCTTCATTAATTTCTTCACACTTAGAGTGTTATTCTTCATGGATTGAAGAAAAGCGTTTCTTCATGTGTTGCACATCTAAGTCATCAATTTTGCATAAGTGTATGGGATGTGTCCTTTTCAAAAGAACATTGAAGATTCTAAGATATTTAGCTCACACATAACTTGCTAAATCTCTTCTCATCCAAGGCTTAGTGAAGATATCGGCTAGCTATTCTTGATCTTCACATGCTCGATGGAGATGTCGCCCTTCAACATGATCACGAAGAAAATGATAGGCGAATTTGAATGTGCTTTGTCTTGAGTGCTGAAGCTGGGTTGTGAGCAATCTTGATGGCACTCTCATTGTCACGATGAGAGGCACATTCTTCACGTTGATGCGTAGTCCTTGAGTTTGCTTCATCCACACAATTGAGCACAACATGAGCCGGCAACAATGTATTCAGCTTCCATGATGAGCGGTGATCATGATTCTGTTTCTTGAGGACCATGGACCAAAGATCGTCGAGAAATGACAAGTACCGGATGTTGACTTGCGGTCCACACGATCACCAGCATAGTCAGTCGAGAATATCAATGAGATCAAAAGTAGAGCCCTTGGGGTACCATAATCCTAGTGTTGGTGTGTGAGCTAGATATCGAAGAATATGCTTCACAGCCTTATGGTGTGATTCCTTGATTGTAGCTTGAAATCGGGCACACATGCAAACACTAAGCATTATATCTGGCCTAGATGCACATAAGTACAATAGAGAACCAATCATGGGCGGTATACCTTGTGATCAAAGTCAATACCATTTTCATCGATTGCATAGATGGCCATTTGTGGGCATAGGAATTTTAGCGCCTTTGCAATCTTGCATGCCGAATTTCTTGAGGACATCTTTGAGGTATTTCTCTGAGATATGAATATGCCATTGTGTTGTTGGCGAATTTGAAGACCTAAGAATTTCAACTCTCCATCATAGACATTTGATATTCTTCACTCATCATATAGGCAAATTCATCACTATAACGTTGGTCGGTAAAGCCAAAGATAATATCATCGACATATATTTGGCACACAAACAGTTCACCATCATATGATTTAGTAAAGAGAGTAGGGTCGAGTGAACGAGGTGTGAAGCCATTCTTCACGAAGAATTCCTTCAATGTATCATACCACTTGAGTAGAGAACTTGTTTGAGACCATAGAGAGCCTTGTTGAGTCACGAAGACTTTGTTAAGGTTCTTTGGATCTTCAAAACCTGTGTGTAGCCTTGAGCTACAAGTCATGCCTTATTCCTCACCACAAGGCCATTTTCATCTTGCTTGTTGCGGTAGATCCACTTTGTGCCAATGATATTATGCTTGCGAGGATCACGGGCGTTTGACGGTTCGGACATTGTTGAGCTCGAGCTGATGTAATTCTTCTTGCATGGCCTGAATCCACTCGGGCTCGAAATGCTTCATCTACCTTAGTGGGCTCATGATAGAGACAAAGCATAGTGCCCACAAAGTTAGATAAATGTGAAGCTTTTGGCGTGTGAGAGGACACAGGGCTTCAATGTCATCGATGATCTTGTCAACTTGCACTTCTTTTTGCAGCGAGGATGAGCTGGTTGTAATCGAGAATTTGATCATTTTCCTCAACACCATTGTCTTCAACATTATCTTGGTGCATCATTCGGCGTTCTTCAGCGTCTGAGGAATGAATTCTTGATGATTCTTTAGTAGGAATGACATCCTCGGTTGCCTTGAACTTGATAGATTCCTCGGTGCTGGTTCATCTAACACGGAAGGTAGGTGCTCTCTTTGCGAGCCATTAGTTTCATCGAACCGCACATCTCTGATGTCAACAATCTTGTGAAGAAGCGATGTTGAAGAATCATAGGTGTCATGAGTCCTTTCCGTAACCAAGCATAAAACCTTCATGTGCTTTCGGTGCAAATTTAAATTGTGATGAGGATCTCTAATCCAGCATTTAGCACGAAGACTTTGAAATAACTCACATTGGGTTTCTTGTCGTTGAGGAGTTCATAGGCAGTCTTCTTGAAGAATTTGTGAAGATATACTCTTGTTGATGATGTAGCGCGCGGTATCAATTGCATCAATCCAAAAAGCGACTAGGCGTTTTGTATTCATCAAGCATAGTGAGCCATCTCAACAATAGTTACTGTTCTTGCGCTCCACGGCGCCATTTCTTTGAGGAGTATAGGGGCGAGATAACTCATGAGTAATACCAAGTTCATCAAGATAGGCATCAAGACCAGATTCTTGAACTCAGTTCCATTGTCACTCTGATGTGTGCGATCTTCACACAAAGTTAGTTGAAGCCCTCGAGGAAAATCGTTTGAAGACTTCACGCACTTCATTTTGTAAGTAACAATGTGTACCCATGTGTAGCGAGGTAATCATCAATAATAACAAAGCCATATAGAGATGCATCATTAGTGACAACTGAGTAATGATTAGGACCAAGAGGTCCATGTGAAGCAATTCGAAGGGACTGAGTAGTGGTCATGATAGTCTTATTTGGATGCTTGGCCTTGGTCATTTTCGACTTCACGGGCTCCACTAAGTGATCCTTGAGAATTTGACATTCTCAATGCCAATGACATGCTTCTTCTTTAGCGTGTGCAAATTCCTCATGCTCGTGACCAAGTCGTCGATGCCATAGGCAATATACGAAGCTTTTGCAAGTAAACACACGGCTGGTTGTGGTCTGTAGAGAAATCAACAATATACAAGTCTCCTCTCCTAAAGCCTTGAAGACTTTGGAATTGTCGACTTCCATAATCACAACACAACGATACTTGCCAAAGATAACAACCATATCAAGATCACAAAGCATTGAGGAGACATGAGGTTGTATCCTAAGGACTCAACAAGCATGACTTTGTCCATGTGTATGTCCTTAGAGATGTAACCTTACAAGACCAATACGACTTTTGCCTTTGTCGGCCAAAGATGATATGCCGGATGTGGCGGTGATAAGGAGCATCCATCAATAGATTCTTGTCACCGGTCATGTGATTTGTACATCCACTATCGAGAACCCACTCGGTGGCTTTGGGTTGATCATCCTGCGAGATGAATTAGTGCAACTTACGATCTCATATACTTCATCGATGAAGAATATGATATCAAGTTCATCGAGATGAATTTCATCAGGAACAATTATAACAGATAAGCGGTATGAGGGCGTGTGAAATGAAAGTTCATTTCATCATGATTAGCTGCGTCCTTTCGAGGGCATTTTGTCGGGCCCATAAAAATTCTTGAGACGTTTAAAGCACGTCAGGAGACTGACCCTAAAAAGAGGTTAGTTCTTTTCTTCACCACCCACATACGGAGGGGGTGGCAAAGAGTTCATCATTCTGCGCACCATATGAGAATGGTGGCATAGAGGCCAATCCATTTCGTTTCACATAAGAGGTTAGGGTAAGCATATGAATAAGCGAGAGAAATTCTTGAGGACTTATGAACATATTGGTTTGAAGAATAATGCACATATTCATAGCCCTTAGCTCTACCACTTGAAAGCGAGTTGTTAGCACGATGATAATCATATGAGGACTTTGATCCTTTTGAGAATTTGATCACGTGAGAATTTGGTCCGTATGAGGACTTGGATCCATATGAAGAATTTGGTCCATATGAAGAGTTTGATCTGGGGTTCCTTTTCTTCACAGGTGGTGTCATGAGGACATTCACAGAAGACTTTCAAGGCACTTCTTGGGAACCCAGATTTTCTTCATAGGTGAACCGTTCTGCGATTAGTGCCAACATATCTAGCAAATACTTCACCATTCTGATTTTTGAGCAGTTTATAGTTGAGTCAAATGACTCATCGAGAAGAATGAGAGATTCAGATGTAAAGCCGGATAAGTTAGATGGATCAATGGAGGCCCCTTTGCTAGCAACCCATGAGGTTTTGGGATCTGCTCAGGGCTTCAATATGTTCCATCAGACATTGAGTTTCCTCTCAAAGGCAATACCCTCTTTCCTAGGGTTCTGTTGAGGATCTGCTTTTAAGCACATCACAAAAGTCGATGCCCTTTGAGGCTTTTGTACATACCTGTCATGTACAATTCCTTACCCTGCATAAATCGTTGATACTAGCAATGTCCTCGAGATGAGGAATTAGTGATAGCGAGGCGGTGAAGAATTTGTATCGAGTTGAAGCATTTGAACATTCAGGTGAAGAATTAGCGATTCACGTTCAATGCACTTTAAGCATGGAGGAACAAATTCTTCACAGAGAGCGCTGATTTGTTGAGCAAGTAATGAATCGCGCGCTCCTTGAAGATCTTCATAACTCACTCTTAGCTTCTCAAGATCTTGCTTTCTTTGAAGAAATTCATAAGAAAGTTTCTCATGATCGAGAACAGAGAGTTATGATGACCTTGAGCTGTCAAACCTAGGCTGAAGTCTCTGAAGATTTTCAGTCGAGGCTTTAGTGCGATCCATTTCTTCACCTAACATATCATCACTCTTATCTAGCATGTTTTGAACCTTTTCAAAAGCCCTTTGTTGTTTTACATCAATCTTAGCAAGTTTTGAGTAGCGGGCTTTAGATCTTCATCGATTCATTTCACTAGATTCGAGGAGAAGGTATATTTGAGTACCTTGGCACCCTTTGCCATGAAGCAATAGGTGGGGCGTAGTCATCACTATCTTCATGAGCTTTGTTGGTGAGGTCATTTTCTTGAGTTGAAGATGGACTTCTTGTGAAAGCGATGGCGAGGCTAGACTACGCCACACGGACTCAGATTCTTACGAAGCCTCCTCTTCCTCATGTTCCTCAGATTCAGCTTGAGTCCATTTCCTTGCCAATGAATGCAGGAGCCTTTTGCAGCTGCTTTTCTTGTGAGAAGAAGGCTTTGAGGATTTTGATGATGAAGATTTCGACGATTTCTTCTTCTTCTTAGCATCATCAGAACTGTAATCCTTGTGTTTCTTCTTCTTTAATTCCTTTTCCCAATGAGGACAATCTTGGATGTAGTGACGGAGTTTCTTGCATTTGTGCAAAGTCTTCTCTTATAGTCCTTTGGATGAAGAATCACTGCTTCTTGAGGATTTTCAAAGCGACCATGTCTTGAGAACTTCTGGAATTTCTTCATGAGCAGTGCTAGCTCTGGCCTAATTCTTGAGGATCTCCAAGGCTACTACTAGAGTCTTCACACTCAGATTGAGACACGTGCCTTGGCCTTGAGGCACGTGTTTTCCATAGCTAGAACCATAGATCTCTCTCTTTTGAAATTTGGAACTCATGAGTGTTTAGCCTCTCGAGGATATCAATTGGATCAAGTGACTTGTAGTCAGTACACTCTTGTATCATCGGTGCGGAGTATCAAATGAGGAATCAAGCGATCTCAACAATTTCTTCACCACCTCATGAGTCGGTGATGTCAGTGGCACAAGCGCTTGAAGCTCATTTGAGATGTCGGTGAAGCGATCGAAGGTTTGTTGAACATTTTAGTTGTCGAGTCTTTTGAAGCGGTTGAAGAGATTGCGAAGAACATCAACTCAAGAGTCACGCTGAGTTGAGACTCCTTCATATTCCCGCACGGACAGCCTGTCCCGGATGAGCTTAGCGGTTTCCAAGCACTCACTCTTCCATATTGTCCTTTGCTCGGATGACCACATGATATTCTTAAGCGAAATCGAGTTGCTTGAATCTCTTCACATGGCAGCATTCGGAGAAGGTGTGGTGAGGAACACCATTTCCACAACATATACGATCGTTGTCAATTGCTTAATGCATTACGCATCTTGTTCTTCCGTAAGAGTATGTCATCCCATGGTAGGACACCTACTGAGACCTAATCATACTGCAGTCGACATAACTAAAACTCCGGTGGTTAAACCAAATCACACAGAACAAGGAGTACCTTGCTCGATACCAATTGAAAGTCGTGTTATGCGGCTAGAGGGGGTGAATAGGCGATTTTATAGAATTCTTCATGAGGAATTTGCTTTGAGAGGAAATTCCTTAGCGAAACTACTTACTGTGGAATAAGTACTCAGAAGTAAGCATAACGAATGTGGGCATGGTCATCATGATGAAATGAAGACAAACAAAATGCGAGAAAAGCGTAAACACAGGATAGCACAAGATGAAGACAAAATGGTAGAAGAAATTGAGGTAGGGAAATTGAGAAGTCTTTAGTCAAAGTCTTCAAACACAGATATGAACAAACACTCAACACAATAATGAGGAAATGAAAGGGTTGAGGAAATAGAACCGATTAGGTTGGTGAAGACAATGATTTGGTGAGACCGGTTCCAAGCTTCCACGCCAGGTTATGCGTCCCCGGTTTGGAGCCGAATTTGATAAACCCCAACTTCGAGAGGACACGATCCGGACACCCGATCGTTTGAGCACGCCTTCGAGGACACCAAGTCCTCTTAGTATTCTCCTTGAACAAAGTCACACTGACCTCGTCCAATAACTTCTTGTGTAAGTCTTGGGCGACTTCCAAACCTTCTGAGACTTGGTCATGGCGATCCTCAATTCCTCTTGGATGCTCTAGACCATGGCCTAACCGTCTGGAAGCACAGTCTTCAAAGGTAACAAGCGTCGGATCCATGCGGGATCAATCTCTTGATGCTCAATCACTTTGGGTTTTAGGGGGTTTGGTTTTTGGGTTTTCCTCACTTTCGATGATTTTCGCTCAAAGTCCTCGGAGGATGGGTTGCTCTCAAATGACAAGTGTTAAGTTTCTCGGGCAGCCAACCAGCTAGTTGTTGTAGGGGCGGCTATTTATAGCCTAGGGCAACCCGACATGATAAGACATAAATGCCCTTCAATGATATGACCGTTAGGTGGATAAGATATTTTGGGGCGGTGGCGCGCTACTGACAGCGATCGGAGAATTTGAATGTCAAATTCCTCGGGGCTATCATGTTCCTCACTTGTAGGCAATCCGCCTTTGGCGAATTCCTAACTCCTCGGTCGAACAAATTCCTCGTGACGGAAGAACTTCGTCTCATCCTTTGAAGAAATTGATGAAGCGTATGAGATTTCAAAGGCTTCACTCGAAGGGATTGGTAGGTGTAGGATTTTGAGTTGAGCATCACATGGAAATTTTTCCTTAGTATTTCCTCGACCCCTTTAACGTATGGTGTTTCCTATGACTCAAGAAAGAAAAGCGAAACTACGAAAACAAAAGTATTCACGCTTCATGTTCCTCAAATGAATACCAAGTCTTCAAGGTCACACCAATTTCTTCACTTTCAAAGTCTTGAGAAAGTCTTCAAAATATCAAAGTCTTGATCGAAAAACTTCATTTTTAGGAATTCGACTTTCTCCGTATATATCAAACTCCTCATAGACTTATAGACACTGTGTACACTCACAACCACATTAGTTTCTTAACCTATAAGTCTTCAATACACCAAAATCACTAAGGGGCACTAGATGCACTTACGGAACCCCAGATCAAACTCTTCATATGGACCAAATTCTTCATATGGATCCAAGTCCTCATCGGACCAAATTCCTCACATGGATCAAATTCCTAAAAGGATCAAAGTCCTCATATGATTATCATCGTGCTAACAACTCTGTTTAGAGGGTAGAGCTAAGGGCTATGAATATGTGCATTATTCTTCAAACCAATATGTTCATAAGTCCTCGAAGAATTTCTACCTTATTCATATGCTTACCCTAACCCCTCTTATGTGAAGCGAAA